>UYRU01044869.1:0-13232 GCA_900617775.1 Dibothriocephalus latus | reverse complement strand
CAGTCCTCAAAGGGATAGTGAGTGTAAATGAGTTCTCGGGGATCCACCTTGTAGTAAAACATATCTGTCTCATACTGCAGCGTCGCAGCCGCCTTCGCAGTGGCGCTGTTGGGGGTGGTCGGCGTGGTGCTGGTGGCATTTTGACCGCGAACGGCCAAACGCTGAGCTGCCCAAGTGCAGTCAAAGAGGTACCATTTACCATCTAGGCAGGCCGCGTTCCAAGAATGCTGCAGAGAAGCAATCAGAGGGGGAAGAGCTCCAGTCTCGGGATGGAAGAGAGGTTCGTTTGGCTGCAACAACGGTTGGCCGACTTTGTAGTCCACGCTCTTGGCAATGCCGCGTACTGTCACACAGGGAATACCCGAGTATCGGCACATCGATTCAAAGGCCTGTTTAAACAAAGGCAGAAATATAAAAACATAGATTATTCCGACTCGGTAACAAATGATACTGTGTAGAAGTAAATAACATCGATACAGTTTACAGTATTTTAGAAATCCCTAAAGTTCCCAAAGATGCCGCCTGCAACCATACTGCTTGGTGGGTTTCTGAACAAGGCATTCTTAGTCTAGGAGCCATGACCGAGTATGATCGACTTTGGTTGAAATGGAGATTTTCGGAAGTCATCTGTATTCGGGCCATTTTCAAGCAATATTGTGTATGCCAATTAATGGATCAGCTCCGCCAAAACAGTTCCCACTTTGAAAACAACACAATTTCTTTGAACATCCCGGTCTCCGCGCAAAGTTGTTCATGATATGAGCCTGAGTCCACCTTTCCGTAATGAAAGTAGTACATTCTCCCTTATAAAAGACCTAATAAATGTTGTGATGCACTTTACTGCGGCCAAACTAAAAAATGGACCCCAACCCCCGTACACCAACATCAGTCAGCGGTCAGAAGACGAGACCATTTATCCCAGGTGACCATACACATACTGGAAACCAGCCACAAACTCACATGGGAAAATACATGGATTGTTGGCACTTGTCCATCTGGAGAAGGCCGTGAATTCCTGGAAGAAATGCACTCAGACGAGAAATGCATCAACAGGCATATTGATTTGGACGCCAGCAATAATTACGCCAAGGCTAAATTCAACGCCCGAAATTAACCGCGACGGAATGACGAAATGCTCGTAACGCCTACTGGCGCAGACTGACTTATTCCTGCCAAGCAGTGCCCACGTCAGATGATTATTGATTTTTCTGGACTTTTGAAATTTGAATTTGTTGTTGCACATTTTCAGTTCATAAGACAAGCAAGGCAACCTTTCCCGAAAATTTACTCTTTGGAGTTTTGACTTTCCCAAAGAAACCTTTCTCTTCTTAAAAATTAGTATATATGTATATGTAATTGCCTAATAGAGGACAAATCCACAAACAAGTTTTCAGATAAAATCGGCGAGGCGCGACAGTTTTCTTCAACGGAGAGCCCAACAATCAAAATCCCACTGCTTATTTCGGGCAAAAAAATTAAGGCCTTTTGCTTAGCCAAATCAGAGTAATCAATTTAGTATGCGCATACTATTTTATTTCTGCTCTGCGCGACATATGGCGAAGTAATTAATTCGTCTCAGCAAGCATAAATATATTTATGTGTCTTTATGAGTCTATTGTTAATTAATTCTAGGGTAGCTATTGGATTACGTAGTCAGATAGTATATTACTAAAGACGTGTTATTTAACTAAATTAGGCCTTGTTTTTGTAAATCAGTATCTTCGAGGAGACGAGCGCAAATCGCAAAACATTGCGCCTAAAAAGGGGATAGTAAGATTGCATGCATATATTTGACGAAATAGGTTAATAAAATTGTCCGAAATATATGCCTTCTTGAAGTGCTGATCTTACTTTTGTGGAGTATGCACCGGATTGTGCCATTAAAGGATACTGGTAAAGTACAAAATTAGATTTCTTCTAGAACTGTGAGGGCAGATTACGTTTTACTTGGCGCTATTTTAGAACAGTTTGAAAAGATCCGATTTAAAACAGTAACCATGAGCGCTTTCTTCACAAACATGCGTTGTTAGAGTGTCGTTAAGTCTTTCCGTCAAAACAGATTCTCGCGCGTATTTTGTCGTGAAATATGACCATGCTAAAAGGCAACGGGACGGGCGATATAGATGACGTGCAAAGGATTTTGTTCGACAACACCCTAAAGTAATATTCAGTTTCAAGCGCTTTCCGTTGCTTCCTAATGCAGTAGGCCTAACGGGCCAAAATATGTCAGTTTCTGGATTTTGCAACCAACCATGGAGACTAGCCCCATTCGGATTCACTACAGTTTCTGTTTACAATTTATCCACAACTGAAAGGGTATTTCGTTGCAGCAGGCAGCGGGAGTCTAACTTTATGCTTTCGCATCGACAATAGCAAAGAACGTTCCTAAAGTCATTTCCAAAACACCGCTATTACCATAAAGATTTGTCAAAATAGTGGCTTACCGTGGCTGCATGTGTGTTCAACCAAATTAAGGATGGGAAATTTCGGATGGTTGTTGACCACCCCGGTACGACTATTTTTTTTATTCTAATAAGAACTTGAAGTATTTGTTTACGCTTAGAGGCGTCGCTCATGCCTTTTAAAAATCAGTTTCAACAAATTAATTACAAGGCTTTTTGTGACTCTCGCAGGAATTCATGCTTTGGTTTCTCCCGCAGATTATAAAATGTTACATACAAACACCAATCTTATTCATGAAAATCAGGAGAACTTATAGAAAAGACACGTAGAAAACGATACATTGATCGTAGTTTAAAAACAAATCCAACCAATAAAACTATAGGTAGGTATTTTAAAAAGTACACCTGTTGATACGTGACAGTGCTTAGTTTCGGATATAGCCTATAGTAACATCAGGCCTACGTAACTGCGTAGAATCTGCTTCACTCTATGATCATCTTCCACCTGGCTCGTTGTCATGCGCAGGTCAATAGGACCAGGTACACCTGGCAGTTCACCACACCGAGAATATACAGGATTCGTCACAAGCGCGCATCCCTAATGAAAATTGTTGGGTCCTGAGCTAGACTTCGTGATGGTTTAGCCTATCGGTGACCTTGTGACTCCTGAAAGGGACACTGTCTTCATAAAAGATATATTAAAATGTATAAATGGACATCGTTCAGATAGCAAAGCTTAGGAATACGTAGTACTGGGCTAAAATGAAGCGTAATAAATGCATCTGTTTGTATATTTTGCATTATCTAGGACCTAATGAAACAGGGCAATACAAAATTTGTGAACTGTTCGACAGCTGTATCTGCATAGTTGCATGCGCATTAAAAATACTGAAGTAATGTTCAGAAGAAAATGCCTTAATCTGAATTCTTCACTGCTCGCTTTCAGAAAACCTTCCGAAGAATTCCCAGCCGAAAACGTAGTAACAAACTGCAATCGGTGTTTAATTGGTGACGGTGTCCACGCTCACGCCTGCGAAAAAATTTATGGAAAAATTTATCTTATTCTCTGTGTTCCACTGGATCAGCAACTCCTAAATGCGCTCCAAAGTGGGCCACCGAGGATCTGTTCGCATACAGCTCAAATGTTAAACTTATTCAAAAATGACCGTGCTCTTTCTACGTGTTCTGCGACTCATGGATTTCTAAAATAGTAGGCATATAAATGAAAAGTTTGGACGCGAAATACGCAAAAAAATGGGAAAATGGATTATTCAAACTGCCAGTATCCAGTATTTGCTACCATTGAATTTAAGGGTCTCACAAAAATATGCACAGTCTTGCAAAGGTGTAGTTAATACTAGCAACAGGACAAGTAACTAATTTCTTTCTCTTTTTATTTAACTTACAGTTTTGTGGCTTGCTGTATTCATAACGCTCGCAACGTTTCGAAGGTAAGAAATGCTCGTGTTAATTTCGCTTGGAATCTAACTAATTGTTTATAGTTTAATGAATTCACGTCTAGATCACTGTATCATATATGTACAGCTATCTTTTCAAACGCTCAGTCGGTATGCTGTATACAAATATTGATGTACAATTAACCGTGGGTTCCTGTTTCCTTTACTTGCAGAAGTCCTTGAAATAATTCAGGAAGGTATATCTTTTCAGTTAGAAATAATATAGAAAATGGGGTATTTTGGTTGTTCATTAAAGGACTCTAAAGGGGATCTTGCTGGCTTTTCCACCTACTATTTTGGAAATGCTTGAAGATTTATAACTGTATCCTGTTCCCTCTCTTGACTTCGGAAAGATGCTTTAGTTCACGTTCCCTAATTTTTGCCGGAATAACCTCTGATACCGTACTTTGAGAAGCTTATTAATTCGTTTTACCTATACACGCCTGCTCCCATTAATTACCTCGAGACTCATATGCGTGGATTTATTTATTGCTTTCTTATTGCTTTTTTCAATTCTATTCTTTTGGATTACTCTTGAGCGACGCACGCCGAAGATAACGCTCAATTCTATTCTATTAGGTTCTCCAGGTGATTCCTCATATTCTAAGTCAGCAAAGTTTGTCGAATTTGACAAAGAATGGCGCTTTCTCTAAATTATTAGTTAGCCCCAGAAAAGAATAATTCGGCGAAAATTCTCGTTTCACGATTGAAAAGTCGTTTTTGGCAAACAATTGTTTTCAGTCATTCATCATCAGGCCATTACATGACATGGGGGATAAGAAATGGTCAGTTGATTGCAGCGTTTATATATATGATTATATATATGATTATATAAACGCTGCAAGTAACTGACCAGTTTTATCCCTCATGTCATGTAATGGCCTGATGATGAATGACTGAAAACAATTGTTTGCCAAAAACGACTTTTCAATCGTGAAACGAGAATTTTCGCCGAATTATTCTTTTCTGGGGCTAACTAATAATTTAGAGAAAGCGCCATTCTTTGATGATGAATGACTGAAAACAATTGTTTGCTAAAAACGATATTTCAAATGAATAATTACTAGTTCAAGTGCTCATAGTACTGCACCTTGTATCAGAAATATTGCAGCATCCTAACGTCAATTTCTACATCTCTTATTCTAATAAATCTGCCATTTGAGAATTGAAATAAATTGGTTTTACAACCATCAGCGCGCAAGCTGTCGAAACAAACTGTTTTAAAATTAGGCTTGCATACTTGCCCTAAGCAAATTACGTATAATAAATAAAAAAAAGCTTGTCATACTGAAGGACTAATTTATTTGGCAGATATTATCACTCTTCGCCATCTTTCTTTCTGCTAACGCCTCTTAGACACCATATACGCGACGCAAAGTCAACTTTGCTTCTGTTTTTACAACGTCGTACACTCCGATCGCCAATCTTACCACTCAGTGTCTTTTTTGCGCAATAGCCTGATGCTGAAAAAATGAGGTGATAATGGTTTTATGACGGCAGTTTATCCTTGTTTTGAGTACAAAACCAGAAGCAGCAATTTACTTGTTCTTGGCATCATTTTTCAATGGGCTATAGATAAAGGTTTTCCTTCTGATATCTTCTGTGTTAGCGACTCTAAAATGAACATGCGAGTGTCTTCGTCGGCTAAACTAACTCCTGCGTTGCCGATTACTTATGTTAATATTCCCCGGTTGTTTATCCTGACCAGGAATCCTAATCGGGAGTCCGCTGTTCTTATTAATATTAGTGTAGTTTACTAATTTTCTAAGTTTTGTTCGCTTTACGCTTCATGTAGGTTATTTGCGTTCGTCTCAGGACCAAATATGCGGTAGGCAATGTCATGATATGTTCGTTGGTGAAGATTTCGAACAGGAGGTCTGGTTCTACTTTCCTGTCTTGTCTCAGTAATGTCCTCAAAAATGTCTTCTAGCTTTACGTTTCGGAAGATTTAAAGTTATACTTCGACAGCTGCAATCTCTCAGGCATAAAACAGTTGGTTCGTTAGTGTTATTATACTTTACCCTTTTGAACTTCTCGCTTCAGTGCAAACAACATGATCTGACTAACTATAACAGAAAATATCGTTTCTGTCGCACTCGCTGGTTGCACGGTATCTAGATCTCTCTATGCTCTTATTTTTATTTCCCGTCTAAATGGCATTACTCTCCTTTACCGAAAAGGATCTTTGCTTTTTAAACTTATCCTTTTGATACTTTTTTAAAATTTATGTTGTCTCATTCCAATCTGGTCGGTATTACAACATAGTGAGATTTTTCAGATGTCAGGCACGTTACTATTGAATTCATTTTCATTCCGATCAACTTCTTATATAATAAATAGGCGTCATTAAGTAATTTTGCTCAAATCGGTTTCACTTCCGTCCAATCGCCAGCAAGGAATTAGCGTATCCACTTTAGTGTTAGGCTTATTTTCGTATAAGAGAATTTAAATGAGAGTCCAGTTCCTAGTAGAAGTGAGTGCATCTCCTTCTCCTATTTTCTTCTGTCTGATATCACATTCCTTTTTATTTTACTAATGGATATTTAGGTGCGTTTATGCTGCAGATTTCCGACCACTAAGTTCAGAAAAACATAGTGTAGGAAGATGCATACTTTGACCTTACACTACTTATCGGAATAAGATTCAAGCATTCATTTAATTTTCATTCAAGCATCAGGTTGATCCAACTGCCAGGTATTGTAAATGAGGTAGTTGTAATTCATTGGATTAAGATTCATGATGTGGAACGGGGTTAATAGGCTTCTTATAGTGAGAAAGGCGACAGCTAAACGCATGAAAATAATATGTGTTGTCGACTCAGATAAGAACCTCAAGTGAAGGAAACTTTCCAACACTTTTAAACAAGATTATTAGTCTGTCTGTTTCCGATTTCATGTTTAGTCTGTTATAACTGTGACCAAAAGCTGCGATATTCCCGTCTAACTAACGCCTCGTGTGAGCCATTTGTGAAAAAATAGAACGTGAAATGAAACATATAAAAAGGGTTTTATTTATCTTTATTTAGTAGCAGGTATCTCAAGATTATTCACTAGGAGGTTTGTAGGTTTTAAAAATGCAAAATCTATGCCATAAACCGTCCTTAGCTTAAGAGTAAAAAATAAACTTCTATTAATTTGTTAAGTCACTTTAGAAATCTACACTGTAAATGTTTCAAATGATGTCGGAAGTTTATTCACTATAAATGGCTCTGGGAAAGAATAACGTTCATTGCGTGAATTTTTGAGTCTGGTTCCGCAGCTCATCGTCAAACAAATAATAGTTTCGCGAAAACAGTTTACTCAAAACTATCACTCACGCAAGATTCTAGGTTGGGTCAGAGCTTAGGGAGATACTCGTCTCCCGCGTTTAATTATGCTTTCAGTGGGGAAAATAACTGTAACCCGCATGCAATTATGTGGTCAGTGGGGGGAGATAGTTGTCACAAACATTTAATAATGCGGTTGGCGGTGGCTGTCTTTCTTCTCATTGAAACAAAACAGTAGCATTTATAAAACAAGGGGACAAATCGAAGCTCGAAAGAGAGTTTTGTTCAAGATCCCTTAAGAATGACTACTTTACTGCATGGCAGAATGTCCGCAACACTTTTGAAGGTATAATGCTTTACAAATAAGCGCGGGCGCCTGCTATTTTATATTTAGCAGGTTTACTAATTGATACTGATGTAGCACTGTTTCTATATTTATCACACTTAATTTATCCTGACAGACTTACTAATGTAGATTTAACTGATACGTAATAGAAGAAACTTGACCATGCCGTGGATATTCAGGAGATTACCCCCTATTACGTCGAATTAGTTCACTGTCCCAAATAATTGACTGGTCCTAATTGATGCAGTCTATATTACCCGTCATCGAGTCTACCCTTCCTTAAGTTGACTAATTTTTCGAGAAGAATTATCGAGCAACTACAGAGTAGCCTTTCGGTACTACTAGAAATGAACATAGGCAAATGCATATAAATCTATCTTACAAGAACTGAGATTTGACAAACTACGTGAATGTTCCTCGTGGTCCTGAAGATGCTCACGCACAGTCTCAAAGTTCAAGGAATAGTACACTCAAAAGGCATATTACAAAACGAATGTTTTAGGAAGTTTGCTTACTGCTACTTCGGAAGGGCTTATTTTCTTTCCAAATAAAGGACGTAGTCGAAACGTCATTAAAAGACTAAGAGGAAGATAAATTTCGACGGCAAACAGTTTTCCAACGCAATGCACGTTTTGGCATACCCGGTTATTTATCAAACCTGGGGCTTTCTTAATGATATTACGTTCGAATAACGCCATCAAAAATGGTTAAATTAACTTAGCATGAATGTAGTCGGCTTTCTCTAAGTAACTTAAGTTTTAATAAACAGAAATCTTCGAATTTATCTAACTCTTGTAGCACATCTCCTGCTAAGTATTTTGTTCCAGAATATCAAAGAGTTAAAAGACAACGAACCATTTACTCTTTCTAGAGTAGAGTACAAACTGAATTTTCCAATGACCATTAAGTTAAACTCTTACTTGTTTCCAGTTACGGACTTCATTAGTTTAAGTGAAGAAAATGTATGCCGAAGGCGTGGTGTATATGTTTTTATACAATTTTTCTGGGTTTTATACGCAATCTTTAAAATGACGAACAATTTTTAATTTCTTTCCTAACCTGTTTTCAAAATACCTATACAAATTTTGCCAGTAAGCCTTTCCAGAATCACAGCATAAATGATTCAAACTTTTAGGAGTATATGGGCAGCTCCTTAGGCGTTCATTTCGCGTAACTTTTATCAGAAATCAACACTTCAATGTTTTATAATGGAAAGGTAAAGTAACGGACTACCTACCTGAACGTAGTTTGCAGTTCCGTTCGCCAGTTTCGGCAAAACGACGTCCGGCGAGTCCAGTGGATGATCCTGCTTATGCTTCTTTGCCTTCGGTCCGTCTGCAGCCTCTGGCTGTGGGAAGGGGATTTCTTCGGGCGATTTGGAGCACAACCAGCTGAAGATGGCCCGCACCTTCTCTTCATCTGTCTTTAGCCCACGTGATGTGATTAGGTGGTAGTAGAGGTCGGCCCAACAGCTTGGTTTGGCTTCACCCAAAGCGAGGACTCGCGCCTTGGAGTCAACCGGCTGCTCTGTGTGCGGCTTTACCAGCAGATTATTCACATCGGCTGCAGAGCTGCAAGAGTTGGAATCTACCGGAGGCTGGTAGTGGCCCTCTTTGTCCTTTTTCGATAGTGGTGCCGCGGTAGGAAGTTTAAAATCGCTCGGTGCTGCAGACAGAAATACTACTGGTTTGCTAACATGCTTTTCTCCGGGTGGCGCTGCTTGTTGTTGGTTGACGACGGTCGCCTCAACGGCATCCCCTATTGGCCACAAAAATTAGATTAAAAGAAATCGTATTAGTCTGTGGGCACTTGTGAGGCAAAACAGGCGATAGCACTAACGTATTCTTCAAAGGATGTTGAAGTATCTGTTGAGGTTGAACTACCTAAAGTGCACCAAACTGCTTACTACGTGGCTACTCACACTTAGTACACTCAGTACAGCTATTTCTTCGGGGCTCGTAGCCCATGGATTCCTCAAACAGTTCGTTTAATCTCTCTGGGGAGTATTTCTTTCAGTCTTCCTTGTTCGTATCGTAAACAGCTAGCATGCGTGAATTTTTTTAACTTTCTATGAGGTTGCAGAGATCGTAACCCATAAAAGACCACGCCTTCTTTATCTATTTTTTTGCTTTGTTGTTTTTTAATTTTTGTTTTGAACAGATAGTTGTCAAGAATTTATTGATAATCCGTTGGCTTCAAATAATCAAACGTGAACTTATTACTTTGTGAAGCTTTTACAGGTTGCACAAAATAAAAGGCTATTAGGCACTAGACAACTGAGAAGAAGTATGTTAAGACTCAACTCGCCGACGACCACAGGTCTTATGTTAAAAATTTAAGCTCGCATTTATTCATAATTTCGTTTACATACAAATCATTTCACCGCAATTCTTAGCCATTGATCAGTGAAAAGCTGACTTTAATGCATTTTTAAAAAAACTGTGAGATGTTTGGCTTGCTATTTAGCGTGCATTTAGCTTAGGGTGCTTGACCCTTATAAGTGGAAGTTTTAGATTCTTTGCGAACCTGCTAATGAATTTGACTTAAAGTCTCAATGAGTGAATTTTCGCTTCGGACATAAAAACGACTTGTGCCTGTTAAGTTTCACCTTACTTCTAGTTTGCCTATCATTCCATCATATTTCGTAATCAGCACCTCAAATTGCCATGAATATTCCACAATGAAGTCTATAACTTTTCGCATTGAAGCCAACGAAGGACTGCAAGGCGAAAGAAAGCTCCATTAAACCGGCAGGACATGAGAAGGTTGTTAATTTGCGTAAGCAGTTGTCCGCGTTTTAAAATCTCCATGTATGTTTATGTTTTATTTTGGAATTTATGTGCACTCGTAATTGATATTATATAAAACCTACATTAGCTTACAGGCAAGACTGCTCGTCACAAGGATGTAAGACAGTCTGGAAATGGTTGCTACCAGCGACATATTTTAAATGCTGAAAAGAAGGATTTGCAACGCATTTACGGATGCGAGGCTTCACAAATCCCATGAGTAATGCGAAGAAAATCTTCGCATATTACACTTCAGAAGATGACAGTCCCTGACCTACTTTATCCTTGGAAGTTAGAATCACTCATTTGTGAATTTGAGCCATTTTGCCTGTCATTTGTGCACAGGTTTGCTAAGAACCTTCCCTTTCGTCCTGTAACTTGCACACGGCTTGGAACAACAGCAGAGTTAGCTAGCCTCGGTCTCCGTAACCCTTCGCATGCATTTCCCATCTTTTGGTTACCTGGCATGGAAGTTTTTTGCAATTTCAAATAGCTTATTTTGCTTAGTGTACATGTAAGAGACAGAGACTAATCCCTTTACTAGAATTTCCTTACCATTCTAATTACGATGATAAATTACTTGCAACTAATTACACCTTACCTCTAAAGCCTTAATAAGCCTTGCCGCTTACAGTCTAAGATGGACTGGTGCGTTTGAAAATTATTCAGTTATGTCACCTAATCCCCTATTTTGCTTTTTGGTGTATACCATTTGAATTGAGCTATTTTGGTTAAAAAGCAGTATCCAGCGCGAGCATAGGAATCCAGTGGTCACTTTCCTTTAATAAAACCCCTAAAGTTATAAAGTATTATAAAGTAGTTAAAAAGACAGACAAGCAAGACTTTTGACGTTCGCGTGTAAATATAAAAGACAACCGGATGAATGGGTTTTGGAACCGAACGGGAGTGCCAGTCTACTATAATTTGTATTCTCGATCGAAACCGGCAAGCCCGTGGTGCAGTGTAAAAAAAGTCATATCTTCAAGGAAAGGCATAACGAGACTTTGTTGAGGTCAGCTCATTTGGTTTTTGGTAAGCAATACCGCTGGATATCGTCGTTTGTTATTTTATGTTTGTCCAATCTCAAGTTAACACTAAACTCTGGACAACAGGAGGATATCGATCTGCTTCTTGATGCAATTGACGAGCAACCACTTTTTACAGAACGCAAAGTAGCTTTGCAATGGTATTGCACATAGGAAGCCATTAAAAATGTCAAAATAGGCTTAATGTTAGTCACCTAATAGTATTGTGATGGCGTAAGTGCTCCGTGGAACAACGCATTTCGCAATCGCGACGTACAATCGGAAAATAGTCCCTGATAACATAAGTACAAGTTGTGTTAATTGTGTGTGAGAATTCTCTTGTAATTCCTGAATTTTTCTGAATCCATGGAAACTGCAGAGACCGAAGGAAAGAAGCAGAATGGAGCGTGTGAACCACAACTGATGACAGGACAAGGTAACCAAATGTACGTAGACATACTCTTGACGTTAAGGGATATGAGTTTTACTACATGCTACACGAATCACCGGGATTGCCCTAAGAGCCATCTTCTCAAAACTAGGGACGATGATTCGGTCCCTTGATTTTCGCAGGTTAATTAGCGTCTCTAGCTGAGCCAACTGGTTTGCAGTCTAGCAGACGTGCTGACTTTACCTAAAAAACTGTCATCAACAATGTCTCAATAGTCAGCAAATCATCCCCAGACATACATCGGCTAATTCTATAAATAATTAAGGGTTAATGCGGACAGACAACGCATTGGCCGCAAAGTCAATCGCCAACAACTAGGCCATTCAATTTGACAGTCAAGCAAAGTATAGGGGACAATGTTGACCGTTAGCTGAGTAGCTGCGACGTTGTCTGAACTCACACTCATCGGCGGGGAATCGCTGACCAAGTTTAGACAGGAATTAGACGGTAGAAATATGTGGACTGTAGTGGCCTCTTATAAATTCTCTATAATGGAGCGTGGAGCGCACTTTTGCAGATATACAATAACCATATGAAGCTTCTTATAAGTAAATTTAAGTTCCATCTGCCTCAATTTGAGGTATGTCAGCTTCGGAGAGCATTATTGTGCTTTTATTTGTAGGTTATCAATTACTGTTTTCAAGATTGCTAACGCATAGCAGTTTCCCAGGTGAAGATAAATGTACACTGAATACAAACATTGATTCCATTTGCGCGTACTTCTAACTGGTAGTATGTTCAGCTAATTGAAGAAGTGTGTAGTACACAGCAGAAAAATAAATTGCTTCAAACGATCTAAGCTTCCTTTGACTTATCTTATTTTCATATTGAGAAGGCGAATTTTCCGATAAAATGATATTTTGCAGTCATGGAATGAATGGCACTTTCAAATTTAATGCTAACTTAGCAGCTCATCTCTGGAAGTGGTATTCGCATAGCATTAGAATAAGTTTAAGTTCTCGGTGATGGCTAGTTCTACAAGGCTATTCTTATTTGTTTACAGAAGAGTCACTGCAGATGACATTCGAAGTGTAACTATACGGATTGCTTAACCGGCGCTAGGCACATACATGAATTACTGTGGACGGAATCCAATATAGTTTATTGCTAGAAATTAAATATTTGACCCCGTTTTATTTACTGTTCACGATAAATAACAATATTTTCTGCTTTCTCGTTATCCTAAACAACTGCGACGGTTTGGATAGGCCACAAGCTTTTAGTCTTAAAACCATGCTAATTTATTGCGCATTGCATTTAGAAATAGCAACATACAGTTCTGCGAGCGCTACAAACAAAATTCCTAAATTTGTAAATATTTGATTATTTCTCCCATACCAGCGGTAACGCATTTACGAAAACTTATAAATAATAAAAGGCAACATTAGTCATATTAAGTACTTAAAAGAATTATACGAAGTTCTAAGTGTTTGTTAAGAAAAATCAAATTTTCTTGATAATTCCCAGCTTGTGGAGACGTCAAAAATGGCTATAAAT
>UYRU01044857.1:1375-12981 GCA_900617775.1 Dibothriocephalus latus | reverse complement strand
TTCAAAGGCGTTTGCCTATATTTCCTTTAATAAACTTGACTTGACTTGACAGACAGTTTTCTTCAAAACTTCGTCATTCGCAAGCTTTACGTATTGGCTCCAATTGAGCAAAAGGAACTCTTGTTTGTTAATTTGTATCGTGAGCAGATTACATCCTAATTAATTAAAAGTTTTAAATATGCGAAAATTCCCATTGTAAATATTACAAGATACCTTGGCGAGGATGTGTGTGCTTTCGATAAATTATCCTCAGGCCTGTACATTTGTATGGTAAGTAAATGAATAAACTATGCTGGTTGGTGGAAAGAAGTAGTGACTCAAGCTTATTTCAGTTGTTAGTATGATAAGATATTGTCCATAAATAGATCATCAACGGATCATCAAGCCTTCGAATACTAATAAAAAATAATCAGCATTTTTGAATTCGAGTGGGGAGCTCAAGGGCGAAATCCCCGCCACTCAACACACGGACTCAAAGTGACTTAATATCCGTGACTTCATTAACAGGCGCCTGAATATTTCTCTGAAATAACCTGGATAAATTATCTAGATATAATAATTTGACGCACAAACCGACTTTTGACTGAGCTACTTCATTTTGCCATGCTTCTTGTGCGCTGTGTACTGCCATGTTTCCTTCGTGCGTCCTTCGCCATTTCTCTAAATAACCCACGTCGATTTTACCTCCATTTTGTCAATGTTTCATTCGTAATGAAAGGGCCCCTTGGGCCTTAAATATGCAATTGATTTATTATATATCTCAGTAACTATTACTGACTCACAGACAATTTGTCCAATTCTGCTTGAACAACCTGGGGTTTGCTTAGGTTCACCAACTTGCTATAACCCTAAAGATGCTTCCTTTATGATAAGTATAGTTTGAGATCACCATCGGGATGCGTCAACAATAGCCAGTATGGCTGTGGACTCGACGTATCCTAGTTCGTTACCCAAGTGACCGCTACAAACTATTACAAAGGACACCTGTTTTTCAGGGAAGTGAATACTACCAACTTTAATCAATTTTGGGAATAATTGTGGGCACATTGAGAAGCCAGGTGTACTAATATTTCTTTTAATCTACCCCGCAATTCATCGTCCGCGCAGAAACATATTTAGCGCGATGTCCGTTAACAACGACTGTGCTACGACGGTATCAGCTATTTCGGTGAGTCTTTTGAGTACATAGTACTTGTGCTATGCTTATTGTGCTTTATAAATTTTCAAGCAAATTAAATTTAACATAATTCCTCATTTGCGCCACATTTTGGGGCAAAAAGGCACTATTAAACTCATTCCTTTCCGTTTCTAGGAGTCGACTCAGCTGGATGGGACAGATCTGTCTTTTGCCAGATGAAGCAACCTTAATCTTGTTTCGATACACTAAATTATTATTCATTAGAGTGCCCCTTTGCTGAAAAATGCATATCGCAGCATTCACCTTTGTATATGCGAATTTGCATATACATAACATTATACATATAATATTATATGTATAATGTTATGTAACGTAATGTTCGTTACATTGCATTAATGTACGAATAAAATATTTTTCTCAGACTTTTTGGGAAGATCCTATGTCGCACAGGTGCTTCTTCTCAAGCTTTGGGTATCTTTCCTCGAATTTTGATATGCGCTCTTGTAGCGTCTTGCGCTCCAGGCTAAATGAATAACTAATTGCCTGCCTTTGTGACCTAATTCTTTTCAAATCTTCCATTAATATGATTAGTCTGTGCCTTTAAAATATAAGTTTGTTTGTCTTGTGATTATATGGACAGTCTCCTTCCTTAAATAGACCAAAACATCACCTTGGCATCCCGGAGTCAAGTGAAAACGTACGATAGATTTCTGTCGGAAGGCAGGGGATATGCCGCACATTGGTTAAGTCACTCGAGGCTTGGTTGCAACGTTACTATTTTTTTTCTGTGAGTCCAGTGGGCCTACCGAGTAAGCGGTTAAGGGGATGTACGTAAAAAAGTCGGCCGTATCCGCATTTTCTGAGGGCAACGGGGCGTCTCAGCGGTTCGCGCCACGCCACGCCGCGGAAGAGGAAATCTTAGGTAACATCATATTAGATAAGTCTTCGGTGTTTTACATAATCTTCAAGCTAAAACTAGACATTTTATCATCTGCAGCATGCATATGCCTTATAAATGCATTTTGTTTCAGGATATATCAAGCAATGTGTGGTCTTCGGATTCATCTGGAGACCAGGCCATTGCTCCTCCCACGCAACTTGCGGATGCTTGTTTAAAGTGCGAGAACAATGGCGACGTAAGAATGTTCTCCGACGGCCGGCCTTATGAGAAACGAACACATCCTCCGCAAAGCCAGTGTGGAGATGTGGCGGAGTAGTAAGTCTGTCGCAATAAACAACTGTCTCTTTTTCAAATTTCAAATGGCCTATTGTCGTAGGAAAAATTGAACTGGTTTGCTAATTTTCCATAGTGTGCATGTTATTGTTCGCTTCTTAGAAAAATTCCCTGTTAAGCGTTTTAACTAGGGGTCAGTCGACTCTGCTGTATATCACTCCGTCAGGCTGCTTACTGGAAGAATTTGTTGAATAAATTTGAAGCAGGC
Organism: Dibothriocephalus latus; assembly: GCA_900617775.1. Taxonomy (NCBI): domain Eukaryota; kingdom Metazoa; phylum Platyhelminthes; class Cestoda; order Diphyllobothriidea; family Diphyllobothriidae; genus Dibothriocephalus; species Dibothriocephalus latus. Next base: position 10,401 of record UYRU01044857.1, on the reverse strand, counting down.
GAAAACGGCAGATTTTATTCGTACAAATAAATTTTGAGAGCGCTTATCAAATGCTACCTCTGCATGAATAACGAAAAAATTGGAGAACACATCATTTTGAATCTTCACAGGATCGATAATAGTAAATGCATGCCACACTTTTATTCTTGTTAGTTCCCCTCACTACTTTTCTTCCTAAGTGTACAGTTGACATTATTATTGACCATTCGCCACGTAACAATGACCTTGCTATTATGGATCCTGTGAAAATTCAAAATGATATATTCTCCAATTGCTTTGTTATTCATGCAAAGAGAGGAAGCAGTTGATGAACGCTCTCGAAATTTATTTGTACGAATATATTCTGCCGTTTTTGCCTGCTTCAAATTTATACCCGGGAAAAATTCTTCAAATTTGTTGAGGAGTTTTACTGATTTTCGGAGACGCCGCATGTGTTCAGCCTACAGTGTTACCACCTCTGCCAGCTACATTTTTCATTTATCTTAATCGAAGATGAACGGTTGAACTTTTTGCGGAATGCTACTGAAGCAATACAAGGTTCCTTATTGCTATTACTTACCTTTAGTCAACGGGCAAGTCACGCGTATTTGAACACACAGCTGCTGGAACGATGTAATGCAACGGCAGTACCTGAGAATTTTCCTTCAAAGAAGGATCAATTGACCAGGCAAAATTCCCAGCACGCCAAAGAGTGGCAAAAGGAGAGAGCGTCCCTCAAAGAACTGGTTATAAACCAGCAATCAAAGATTATCACGCTTTTGGAGCGAATACATCCAACGCGTGAAAACGTGCCTGTAAGGACTCATGACGAAGGAGTACAGACGGAAGTGTTCGGTCAGGTTCGTTGTTTTTTATTTCTAATGTCCTGGGAAAAGCATTCACCGGTCGCTAAAGCATAATTAATCGTCATTTAAATTAAGCTAATGCATTTTAAATCATTGCTACGACTTGCATTTTTGTGTCTTTTCTTATTCCCTGTCACACCCATCATTTGTGTCTGTATTAAGTCGACATTATGAGGCATCATTTCTATTTGCAAGATGGAGGATGAGGAGAAGGTGGGGGATGAGGAGAAAGTGGGTGAAACATTAATTTCGACGGAATCCCTCTTGGAGGAAAATCGCCGACTTGAAACCGCGAGAGTTAGACTGATTTCGACAGTTTCAGCGCTACGCGGAGAAAACAACCGATTGTTTACAGAGAAGGAGGAACTGAAAAGTCAAAACGGGAATTTAGAAATTGAATTGCACTTAAGCCAGCAAACCAGTGCGAAGAACATGCGGGAATTGGAGCGCTCGCAAGAGTTGGTGCGGAAGTTGGAAGAGGACTTACGGAAGTGCAGAAGGGAAACTGATGACCAGCAGGAATCCATTGACCAACTGAAAACAAATATAGACGCAATGGCGAAAGCCAATGAAGAGTTACAGAAGTCGCTAGAAAAGTCCAACTTGGCCTTGACGGAAGCCAGCGCGGAAATGCTAGAACTTCAACAACGGTACAAGGTACGTACTTTATCGTTTGCTTGGCATTATCTTCAAGTAGCAAATGTTTAGTTTAGATCACTATGCCTGCTAGACTTTTATTACACCTTGTTCATAAGTAAACATAGTGTTTCATAGATTGTTTTTGCTTTCTAGTGTAATTTCAGCAGCTACATAACGTTTTCGGGATTAGAATTTCCGGTTATGACGACTTACAATATGCTTTTTATATTAAGGCGAAAATTTTACGCATCAAAGCCAAGCACGAATTGACCAGTTGCCAGCTACACGAAGCAAAATCTGAACTGTCAGCACTGGATGGGGAGTTGTCTGAGGCCAATGCTGTTATCGAGAGTTATAAAGAAGAAATTGAGAAGTTAGAGTCCAGGAACATGAAGCTGGTCGAGGTCTCACAGGAAATTCAGCAGTCCTGCAAGTTATTGCAGTCCGAACGCAAGACGCTCGAGGAGCGTATAAATCAATTTGAGGAAAGGTGTCCGAGGCTTGAGGAGGAGGTGTGTTACCGATTATTTGCTGAAAGCTCACTTTCTTCCGTTTTTTCTTGACAAGTGCTTTAGGAATATAAGTCACGTTTTACTTAAAAAGAGTGCGCCTATTTCCTTCGATATATGCTGTCAGCTTAATTGATCTGACCTGCACAAGTTGTTTGACCATATATCTAAGATAGCCTCTGTAGTGTCAACTGAGATCTTAGCTGATTTCAGTGATAACTAGAACATGATCGATAATGTAACCAGTAAACTTGGTTGTATTTAAAAGGATAAAATACAAATTGTTGGTGCTTATGTTCTAGATAGTAAAACTGAGAAGTTCGAATGAAGAGCTCAGTGAGAAATTCAGCGGAAGCGAAGCCGAAATTGATCGGCTACAGGGGCTTCTCACCGCAGCTGCCGATGCTAATGTCAAGGTTGAGGATGATATGCAAGAGTTGGAACAGAAACTAACGGCTGAAACGCTAAGGGTGAATGCCAGAATGGTTGAGCTAAGTCAGTTCAAGACAATCTGCGATGAGGAGATTGAACGGCGCAAACAGCTGGAAGCCGAGCTGCAAGCGCACAGGAAGGATCTTCAAGAGTTAGATAGCCAAGTGCAGACCAAAGAAACACAATTACAAGAGTTATCCAGTAAGTAATGGATGACTGTTTGAAATCCGTTTGAGGTTTGTGACTTAGGAGGAACACGAGTGTATACACTAACAAATTGTTTTATTCTTTTTAGCAAAACTGAATCAGGTAATTGCTGAACGCGATGATTGGAAGGACGCATACGTACGAAATGAGCAAAATCTGATAGCCAAGGCCCGTAGGCAGGAGGCTGAGTTACTACAGGCTCTCCAGGGCACAAAAGAGATGTATAATCAGGAATTAGTTGCACTAAGGGTTAGGGCGGATGAAGTAGAAGAAAGATTAAGAGAAAGTGATCTGAAAAAAACTGCTGACGTAGTTTCAAAACAACAGCTCCAAAAAGAAGTCTTGAAGCTGAAAGCCATAGTCAAACGTTTGTACGATGACAAAAGCCGATCCAAGGAGCAGTTTGAAAGTCGCTTGGCCAAGCTTGTGTATGAAGCAGACGAGGAAAGGTTAGAAATGCTAATAATACATTACATGCATTTTGCCTGCTTAACAAATTGCAGGTTTCAATTACAAATGGTTCACTCTCTTACATTTAGAGCAAGCCTGGAACGTGAAGTGGCCCAATTAAGGAGTCGTTGCGAAACCTCAATGAACATCAATGAATGTTTGCGTTCCCAGTTAGTAGATGCAAAGAAAGAACTTATAAGTTGTCAGAATGAGAAAGCTGAAGCAGAAGGGAGTCTCGAGCGCCTGAGTAACCAACTGAAAGTTCAGATGGCAGAGAGTCATGTCAAATGTAATAATGTCCTCCAAATGCAAAAGGCGTGTTCAGGTGAGCCGCAGCCTTTCTATGAATCCCATATATCCAACGTTCCTTTCCTGTAAGAGTTATTTTGGAATGTTTCAGATCTTGACGAAGATAATAAAATTAAGGAAGGTCAATTAGAGGTGCTACACAATGATCTCAAGGCCAGTGAAAAGTGCCGCTTAGAGTTGAAAGCTGAGCTTCGCGAGGCACAAAGAGAAATAACAGTGCTAAAGGCCAAATGTACCAAGATGTCTGCTGACTCGCCCCTGATGGAAGACCAACTAGATGAATTCCAGAATGGAAAGCAATCTTGTTGGTAAGTATCAGTCCGTTTAGGCATATGTAAGGAAGTGCTAGTCGCTCTATTAACAAATTTCCGCTGTTTTGCATATCCTCGTGAACTCTCGCCTTTCTGTGTGAAAGCGCCGTTACGAAGGAATCTTATATGCGTAGTGAGTAGGCGGTGGTGGATAAAGATATCAGAAGGTGATTTAGACAGCTGCATTCGGCTGCATAAGAATTAACAGCTAAGGTCGAAGCTTTTAGCTGGACCCTTTAAGTTGTTGCTACCGCCCTGTACATTGTTTATTGGCCGAAAGATGTATAACCTCTACATCCCGATTCCGATAAACTGTGTCCACGTGATCAGCGTCTAACTATCTAAAGCACTGGTGAATGTTTGTTCGTTTATAAACGTAGGGACTACACTGCTGAAGGTGACAAACAGAGAGATACTTTAGACACTTTAATCGGACATCTGGCAAAGGTAAAAGAGCTTCTGGTATAATGCTGTCAATAACACTATGGGGTAATGGTGAATAACAGAACCATAATGTACGGCTGGACTGTGAACTTTCGACAAAAGCATTTAGAAAACCTAGCAGAGTTAAAGAACACCGTGGGGAAGGTAATGGTAGATATAGTAAGTGGGCGCTTCAGTAATGTCCTTGTGTGATAATAAAATTATGAGTGGACCGTGTGTCCTAAGTATCCGGTATGCTTCTACAACCTGATCTTGCGTGTTATGCTCTTGTCGAAAAATTATTCACTGGGCTTAGTGGAACCTTTCTGTTCTGCCTCACACAGCCAGGCAATAGAAAGTGATGTTAACGGTCGGCACACAATGCCAGTGTGCAAGCCACGCCTGGCGAGGAAACTCCAAACGGAAGCCATGGCAGAAATATCAACGAAGACGGGGTTGAGGAGCCGGTCGACGCACCGGACAATTGGTCACTACTGTGAGACGTTTTTGAATATTCTTGCCCTTCTAGCTGTGTAAACCTTATCAATTTTATGTGTAAACAATTAAATTTTTTATTGGTGGCAATAATTACGCCGCTGTGGACGTACGCCAAATTCCTAGTTATGTAGTCGAAGTAGTATTAATAGTAACAGAAGCAGTCATAGTAGTAGTAGTAGGCTCATCAACGTCATTATGTTCCAACTGCCCAGGCCTTTGGTGGTGAAATCCCTTGGAGGTTTTAAGCATTACTTGCGCTAACGTGTATTTAGAACCGTGCCAGGTATAGTTGATATGCTTGTAAGATGTGCAGCTTGCTTAAAACTCCGCAATAGTCTCTGACGATTTTTTATCCTTTGTTGTGTTTTTGTAGGTCCAGCTGGTGACCGGGGCACCCTGTGGACGACCTAAACGGTGGTTTTGGCGAAAACTACTATCGGGAGGATGATCTAGATTGGCTGCAGACAATCTAGATCATCCTCACGATAGTAGATAACAATCATGACCATGGTCATGATTGTTATCTACTTTTAATCTAACCTGTGATTTCAAATGCTCATTTGCCCCCACAGTTATATAAGGACTATTTTGCTAATTATCATGTTTGACTTCATTCGGTCAATTATTTTTGTGATTTCAATAGACTTGCGTGAAGTATTGTTATTCACTTGATTGAATGTATATTTAGAAAAATGTTTCTGAGATGTGTGTGTTTTATGTTTGAGAGTACGGCCCAGATTTGCAACCATGGTTCGAATATTGTGGCAGTAGTGTAAATATCGCTTCGTTAGTTGTTTTGGCGATTAAATCGAACTGGACGTCGTGGAGTGGAGTGGATATAGTTTGGCAGAAGGGACTCCTCATAAACTAAGCTGTGGACCAAATATTATACCCCATAATGTCTCTAGGTGGTAGTCTAAATTCTACCGTACGCGTTGTTGTTAGACTGAATTTCAGCAGTCTTTCTTTCAGTGCTGGGGAACAACATGCATCCGCCTGGTGCATTCAGCTTTGTAAGGACAAATTCGGCTGTCAGTGCGGTGGCCACAACGGTCCACAAGGTTCAAGGTGTTCTGTGTAAGATAATTGTATTGCTGCTATATTCTCCCTACTAATACATTTAAGAGGTAGGTGTGATGCGTTCAGAGTATCAACGCTGGCTTATTGCTGATGTTGAAGGGGCCTAGTGTCTGGCAGAGTTGGTAACGAAGTCCCAGTCGATGGACTTCTGGGCATTCCTAGTACCTAAACAGAAAGAATTGCAGACTGCCTATTTTATCACGGGGTTTTCATGCTGCAAGATGATAAAAAAATTGAATACGTTTTTACTTCGTTGGCTTTCCTCCATCAGTTGCAAATGCTCACAAGTGAAGACTGTTATGCGCTGTAGCATGCGGTGTTTGTATGTTACTGTTGAGATTTTGACGTACTTGCTGAACACTCCTGTTTGTTTGTAGATTAATAAGGCGTCTGCCGATGTGAATAGAAATTGAATCATGGACAAATTATGCATTATGCTATGTGTTTATTAAAGGTTTGAAATCAGGAGATCACATCAGTGGGTTGATAATCAAAATAGTTGCCGGCCGTGACGGGGTCGTTTTGATTATCCTAAGATCATGTAGGTGCGAACTGGCTTCCAGATTCTTGCAGACGTGTGAGCGGAGATGAATGGTCCTGTAACAATGTTGCGAGAATTGTTTGAATAGACCGACTAGTTTTACCTGAACTTTTGAAGTGTTAGCAAAGCGAACTATTGTTCAAGTAAACAACTCTGTTAAGGTGATGCGCATGTGGAAAATTGGATAATTGGTTTCGTAATGCGATATGATTTTCACGCAAATTTGTTTGTTACGAAATGATAAGCGCAATATTCCTTTATTCATCAGCTATACGACGTCATATAAAAAGGTACTTCGCCACAGTTTCCCTTCTAGTATGTGTATTCCGCGAAAATTGTCTGTCTATAACATTGGTAAGCATTCCCAGTCACTCGTTTGCAATAGCCTATGGCCTATCTTCTCCCACCTGGTCCCGGTGTCAAGACGGATTTAAGAAGATCGGATGCGGGAGATGGCGGGTGTGGCTGGTGCGACCTGAGCCGCCCCTAGGTGTGCTTTCGTACCTAGTTCACGTTTCAGTTGAGCGAGAGTACCACGAAGGCCATATTAAGAGCGTACCATTGCAGCTTGACTCTCAGTCCACTAGCTAACCAGCCCTTCCAAGCAAACATACACTGGGCTTACTGCGCGTCCCGATCTATTCCGTTAGTTGGCGACCTTCCAAACCGCGGTTTTCAGCGCGCCATGATAGCTCCAAGTGCGCTATATCGTTTAGAACTCGTCACCAGAGACAGCAACAGATAAAGGTAGCGGACCCAGAGAGAACACGGAAGAGGACAATCGAGTAAGTAGGTCGAGGATTGAGCTTGAGATCGGTCTGTTCTCTCCTCTGCTGAGCCATGCCGGTATGTGCTCGCGTATTCTCTTCTCCAGACGTCGCGTTGCTCGGCCAATACCGGCATGACCCAGCAGAGGAGTCCTTCGGCCGGTTGCAAGCTTCCGTGTGGAATCGTCACAGCATTCCCCTAAACAAAAAGTTTAGTTGACAGGACAGGATCCCGGATACGGATTTCCCGCAATGAATGAGAATTCTCAGAGCCACACCATGTTGAGCCAGCTAAGAATGCAATGGAGTGGCCACCTGGGAAGGATGGACGACGAGCGTTAACAGGCCCACACTGTCAACGCACATTTGCATCACCAATCGGTGTCGTTGGGCACTCTGTGCATGTATCACTCTATTCTATGGTTGCCTCTGGTGAAGGGTTCTCAACAGAGTCCGAAACGCCAGGCATATAGAACTTCGTGTTCCAGCGATCGCATCTTTTAACTCTCATATCGCAGTGGGTTGTGGTAAGATCTTCAGGCACAGTTTCTTGTGGGAAGGAGAAGATTGGGAGGCCAAAGTGAAAAGAATACTTTAGTTTGTAGAGAAGAAGTGGAGGATAGGTAGGCGGAAGTTGACTGTCGGAATACGGCACGGCCAGTCGCAGTGGGATCGGAATCCGAAGTGTAAGAGCGTAGGCAGTCATCACAATGAGGTCCTTCGCGAATCGACCTTGAAGGTGATTGGCGAGACCAGGGAGGCAAAAGAATTCATGCGTTGCGCGCAGTTTGCAGCACCTGTGATTGGCTGCCCTAAAGGCGATTTGAGAATTGCAATCAAGTGACCTCATGCGTGACGTCACGCCCAAGGCGCAACCGGGTTACGAAAGGCATATTCTGACGCAATACAACAACACTCCAACATCAACGTACAACCCTTGCACCCCTCCTCCCCTGCGTCAAAACCACGACGTCCACGCCGACGATCACGCTTAACACCGGTGATCACTCTGCGGATGTCCCGCCACGCTCCATCACAGGTAACATCCTGAGTACCCAATTTCGTATCCATCACAGCGAGGACCGTCGCCAACATTGTTTTTCAGATTCCCAACATCGATAAGACCACCTGCTGCTTCCACTACCACCTCACTCACAGCCAGCATTGGTGATTAGACCCTAAACTGTCCTCATTGCAATTGCATATTCCCCTTATGCGTCGGTCTGGCGATCAGTTGCGTTTCCACAAAGGCGGATCGAACCATAATACGGACTCTCCGAACAAACCCTGTATATCCGACAAATCTCCCATCTCCAGCTCTTAAAACTACTCATCCACCAGCGTGACTGTTGGGAATACTTCCTTTCCCACGATGACTCCTCTCATAGAAATGCCTCTTGGCGGGGCTGATACGCTGCTGTCATGAGAACGCGTAACATAGCTATCAATTTCTTCCCATAGCTGATTGGCCCATTGTCGCCGAAGCTATCTTATCAAGCGAATTTAATAAATACACGCAGCCATTTTGTGCGGTTGACTTGCTTTGACGTGATTTGTGTGAATAAACATTTGATCGTGGCTTGTCTTTTCTTCTCTCATGCTGTCTTTGGGGACAACCGACGGGCAAGCTTGCAGTTCGTGCTAATTACGTGTACCAGGCAGGAGTCGTAAAAATTTGTTAATACCGCTTCTCAGTTGTGATGGCTGATTTGTATACTAACTTGAAGCAAATGTTGCAGCAGCAACTTAATTTGATGGAAACTCTCACTGTTAAGCTATCGAAATTGGCCAGTTGAGTTTTGCTGGTGGTTCACAATCCGTCGATTACACTAACAGCAACAGTATTGAATTCCTGTATGACCCGAAAGCCCACATCACTTTGGATTCCCTGTACATCTGATACGAGGACTTCTTCTCTGTCGATTTGGCTGCCCAGGACGACGTATGGAATGTACGGCTCTTACTTCGTAAACTGGGTCCTGCCGAACACGTACAATCTGCTAACTACTATAGGT
>UYRU01044853.1:4627-17093 GCA_900617775.1 Dibothriocephalus latus | reverse complement strand
TTCGTGGACGGCGTGAAAGAGCTCGACCTGAACGGGACAGTGATGTTTTCACAGCCAGCGTCTTAACACCTCAACCGCCTACCAGCTCCCTCTAACGTGATCAAATGTTGACCCCCTTCCGACCCCCCCCGTTCCCCCTCCCCTGACAACCGTTCTTCTTTTTCTACCAACCCGCAGAGTCCATTTATTTAATTACTCTATATATGTAAAGGCCTGATGTGAATTATCGAAAACAAACGTATGTTCGCTTATTCATCTTCTGAATTTTTCAATGGGAATTTTCGCAAAAATATAATATATTTGTAAAATTTCAGTTTTTTGAACTGTTTAGAAGGCTTTCGACTTCATATTGGTACCTTCGTGTACTTCTAACGGCCTATGCGCAGTTTGTAAATGCCGCATGGTTACTCCGCTATAATTAAGTAAGTTCGACTCAAATGATCATGGCCACTTTTGGACCAAGTCGGAAATGGGGCCTTGCAAAGGATTCACTCTAGCGTAGCAAATCCCTTTCTGGAGAGATTACGAAGCAGAAACTTTGAATTTCATTTACTTGATTTGTGGCTCAGCTGGCGTCCAAAATTGCGTCAGTTCTGGGTGAACATTCTATCGATACGTCGACGCAGGAAAAACACTGGGCGGAAGGCACTTCGCGTTTAATGGCACCACGTTGATGCAATTAAATATAGCCATGAGATTTGGGTTGTAACATCGATGATTCAATTACTAAACCTGTTTTTATCGTCACAAATCGCTGATGCCTAGGAGTATCGACTGAAGAAAAATAAACCTAACTGACAGTTGCAAAGTGCAAGCAAGTACTGAAAGCATACATCTTTAGCGAATCGACAAAAACGATGGGAAACAGCAAAAAATGAAAGAGAAGGAGAGGAAGTAATGCAATGTTTTCGATAAAACATTAGCTGGCCACCGTTAAAATAACCTTAAACCTTAAGGAAGTTCGGAATAATACTCCATTAAGGATATAGGTAACACAAATAGCAGAAGTGGAGCAGATTATCTGTAGAAGTGGGGAAAATTTAAGTCAACTGAGGGAGGATAAATGTGCTGCCTGCTCACACAGAAATCAAACATTCACTTTTGGAGAAAGCCTGATCTAGTCATGAAAGTAAGGAGGACTCTTATGTTTACCATAACAAGATACTAAAAAGTATGGCCCATTCATGCCGTGTCTCAACCCTAAGCTTAAACTCAACTTTTACCTTGATTCAAAACCCAGTTTCTCCCCGAACTTAAATCCCAAGTTAATAAAAACACAACCATTAATTCTAAATATAAGCTTGGCCCCTTCGCTAACCTTAACCCTAACCGTAAATCTAACCCTTAAAGATACCTGTTAGGACGGCACAGACGATGAGTCAACACTCTAGCTGTCGTCGGGTCAAGAGGACAAGGAGACGACAACATGCGATAGCGCCGTCACACAAAGGGCTAGGCTACGCGCGACCTTCAAGGGCCGACACCACGCGAGAATGCAAGGAGTTACGCGCACGCGAGACAGCCGCCGGTTTGTGCCACGCTGAGGTCACCAGCCTCGGACGACGGCTGTCTGGATGAGCGCATCCCGGAGGGACCAATAAGAAAAGCACGGGAACAAAGACTGCTGGCCCTCAGATGCCAGGCTGCGAACAGAAGGCGCATTCTGTTGCTGATAGGAGAGCTGATGCCCGATGCAAGAGAGCGCGCTGCAGACGACAGAAGACATGCTGCAGACGGGACGACTTGCTGACGGACACAGGACAAGTTGAAAGACTTGCGCGGAGTTTGATGTTCAAGCAGAAAGTGTTGCAATAAACCGGTCTCTACTATCCTGTCTGTCTTCTCTTCCAAACACAGAACTGGGGAAGATAACATAACCCTAATCTCAAACTTGATCGCATACCTAATTTTTTCAGAATAAGCGCAGGGCCACATGCATTGTGGGCGGTTTCGGTCAGGTTATTCTGTCTAGGCGGTCACTTGTCGGTCGTTCAAAGCAAATATCTACGCTAAAGCACCAACGACAATGTCTTCAAAATAGGGTAACGAGGAAGACGAAATTTGCTTGGTAATATGCCCTGACTATTTTGCCGTATTATTTGTAAACCATCTTGTGGAGTGTTATCGGTTTGTGCGGCTACACGCCAGGTGCTTACTCTGTCTCTCTCATGTCAAGCCTTTTTCTATTCTCAGAAGATAATGTATCAACCTGGGGTAAATATTTCGGTGTTGACATTTCTAAAGCTCCGCGTCAGAGTTGGTGTGAAAATGTGGGCTGAAATTAATAAGTTTTAGCAAAATAATTGCATACTATTTGAAAGCTGTCAACAGACACCAATTAGTATGCATAGACTGCAAAAGTTACCACAAGGAGTGCGTAGGTACTAGATCAAGGCCCATGGACGCTGCAAAATCTTCCAGTCACCAATGAGTCCTTTAGCGGTCCTCCTGTGCTCGAAAGTGTAGTATCCCCCGTTTTAAGTTCCTTACTGATGCGGGCTAATCTTTCTTACCTACAGAACGGTAACCAGCTAACAGCGCAGGTGTGCTTAAACTAAACGACAAAATTCTGAGATGTTCGGCTCATCGGTGGGCTTCCCATGTCAATCAGACTGACAGAACTTACGCAGGACTCTCTAGGAAGTTCACATTCCCAATAAATAGTGAGCACTGTATCTAGACGAATACTTAAAAACGAAAAAATATTAAGAAACACTTTTTCTCTCCAGGCATTTGTGTAAGTTTACTGTTGCAATTTCTGCTCTCTCATTTGGGCTTATAGGTTAAGAAGAGAGGAAAAGGAACAATGAATAAGGGTAGCCTTAGGCCTAATGCCACGGAAATCCTTCTTGGGATTAGAATTGTTGCTAAGTTTAGGGCCAGATTTAGCAGTAGGTTGAGGGTAAAAAGGAGACTTCGTTGTTCATAGGAGGTAGCGTTTAGGTTCGAACACAGGATAAAGTACACATTTTTGAAATCTAACGCAAATTTATGCCATTACGCAAAACCATTTTATCCTTTCGGCCGGTTGACGTTCATTCGAAAGGTAATACGACCTTGGAAAATAAATAAAAGTTTGAATTGACAGGAATAGACGCAAGATTAATAGGTGTGTCATACTGAAGCCCGCAAGTCAAGTTATACTGAAGCCCGCAGAGTCAAGTGCTTTCAACCGAGAACATCCGTCAATTAAGTTGACGTTTTAGATTAAAAAGGCAGTTGCAGACCCGATGATAGCGTCCAAATGAGCGTTTATTGGCTGGACAATAAACAAACGTCAACAGTTTCGTAACACTTCAACAAAAGCGTCATCTAGTTCGTTGCTTAGTGCGATGGGTTAGAGAAATTTGCTCCACGACAGTATTGAGGAGGACCTCAAGAAAATCCAGGGAATTCTTCGCAAGAACGGGTATCCTGAGAGATTTACTACAAGGAATATGGCTGCGAAACAAAGAAAACAAACCACACTGCGGAAGAGCAAACACTATTCCTCAAAGTACCCTTTCAAGGGAATGTATCAAGTAGATTCCTGAAAAGACGCCTTGACCAAGCTCTGTCACTTACCTTCCCAGTAGCAAGAGTTCGGTTGTTATCATCAACCAACCCGATCTTACATAGGGAAGGTAAGAACAGATTACCAGCTCAGACCACACCCATGTACATCAACCCCTATACTTGCTCCTGTAGAGCAGGTTATATTCGTCGCACGAGCCGGAGCGCACCCAAACGAATAAAGGGACACCTCCAGGCATGGCTGAGAACAGGTGTAGACACGAACATTTACAGAGCTATTCTGGTGCACATGGTTGATTCCAGACACCGCGTAGACCCCAATAAAGCCATCCGAGTGTTCCATAAGGTCCCACAAACTAAGCAAAATCCCTGGGTTAGCATTTGCTAGCAACAGCAGAAGTAACAGCTATCAGGTTGGGCAGACCGGTCTTGCTGGCGCAAAAGAACCTCATGCAAGCTTCGTGTTTGGCATGGCCAAACGTCACCCAACTGCCTGCATTCTCCGCTGGTCCAGCTTCACGAAGCCCTCACTGCAGCGTAACCAGCCTTCCGTTATTGACTCCTACTCCCCTCCCCTATTCCCTTTTAACATACATGGAATAATCTGATGAGAAATTATCGCAAGTTTACGCTTGTTCGTCAACTACTCTTTTAACTAATGGCGGATAAATATTTCATAGAATGCGTACTTTCCAACACATTTATACGAAGTAATTTCAACGGCCCGAGATAATCCTGCTTTGGTGGACCGCGAGGAATCCTGAATTTCGATGTCAACAACTTGAGGATTTGTTCAGCGCTGACTTCCCTACGTTCCCTAAATTAGAAGCTTAAGGGGTGACGTTTGTAGAGCTTCCTGTTTTTTAATACTCTTTACCAGTCAATGAATTAAGCCTATTTTGAGGCAAAGACAAGAACGTCAAACATTGCGCCTATTCAGCAGTTTATAAAGCCACTACAAATGTAGACAGTAAAAAATTTTAGGCTTGGGATAAAAGGATACAGGAAGGCCATCCAGTTGCGCAGATCTGACAGTCAACTAAAATAATTGCGGTATTCCGGAAAGGAAACAATAGTAGTATTCTGAACGTCTCCTGCCGATCACTTGCTCCCAGAAGTGAATCACCGGATAGAAAGTGATATTTTTTGAGTGAAACTAAGTCCGACAATTTCCAATTAGATTAATAGCATTGTCAGAATTGCGTAGTTGCAAACGAATTTGCCGCAGTTGATCCGCGCTATTGTCCTTGTCGGTGGAAGTGCGTTAAAAGTGCCGCAGGGAGAATGATACACTCTTCGGGAATTAACTACTATTAATAAATATTCTTATTCTGGTGCATTCATAAAGCAAACAGGTACTGAAAGTACCACGTATAAAATTGATTAAAGTCAAGAAATCAATAGAAAGACGTTCTTAATCTAAGAATTAGCTTAGCTTGCAACGGAAAATTGTTGTCTGCTTCATTCAACGGAAATTTCCGACTAGAGGCCACACAAAGGATTTCAAGAGATTCCCCTACCTTCCAACTGCGCAGTTCAGACGACAAGAAGACACTGTTAATTTGGACTCTGTCAGGAGAAATCTGAGCTCTGAATTCTTTGGCTAACTCGAATGCAATAATTCTTATGAGAGAATGTTTTGCTTCCACTTCACAAGACTGGTTTAACGCTATTTTTTTCGGGAGCAGGAGGAATTTTAGAAGTGGCCCGTATTGGGATTAATTGCCCTGACAAGTTAAGCATTTCGTGGCGTTTAATTGAGATGTGTCCGATAGCCCGTACGCACTGTCTGAGTAGCCTTTAAAGGCTTTTTCCGATTCCGTTGACCAGACCTGCCCATACATACATTTAATTTTTAGTTTGACATGAGGTTGTAAGCACTGAAGAGGAAACATACACACTGCAGGTTCCTAAATCTGGAACATTTAATGGGCAGGGCAACGTTTTTGTTGCCACAAATGCACCGACCGCTACTGAGGCCAAATTAACAGTTGCACAACCAGCGCGATCATAAAAGGAGAGATTTTTGTGATTTATTATTACAAACTAACTAGCTTTGAAAATGAACGGAGGTGTTGATAATTAAGAAAGCATGGTTTCTTTTCTGACTTTTGAATCAAACTTTACGTGCTTAATTTAAACTAAGAATTTCTTATCAATTACTTTTTTAACTAGCAGTTTAAGGGTAATGTTCTAGCTCAGCAAAAAAAACTGGTTGGTTCTATCATCCAAAAGATCCGGCTGCTATATAAATGACGGTTGACTTATGGAGGATTCTTAAATGAAGTGCTTAAGATCTGTGGTTGATTTGAAGTCCACTGCCGCCACCACTACTATATTGATTAGCTTTGTTTAAACTGACAAGCAGCCCAAGGTCAAACGTCTTCATTACAACGAATATTGTTGCAAAGTCGTTAATAATACTGTCGGTACGCTGACTGACACTACCTGAGTTGTTACAGCTCACATACGCATGCACATAGACAGTCGGCGTAAGCTTTTCTAGCCTAAAACACATTCCAGAATTTGAGCGAACAGTTCGGCTGATCGCAGCTCCTCTATGTAAGTGTGCGTCTAACCAGTCGCAGTCACCTCCTGTCTCACGCGAGCTCATAACTCCTCGATCCGTGTCTCAACGTATCAAACATTCTCTTGCACAACTCATAGCACCAGAAAAAAGGATTATCGAACTAGCGCCGAAACATATATCAAAGCAACCGAAATTAGGAAAACTTAAGACGGACTGGCTAGCAGACGTCCTAGTTTCGTCCGCGTTGTGTGCTACGAAATTCCGCACCCCGATTGCTCCCTTCTCTTCCTGATAGCAGAAATTGCTTAAGTAGTTATAACAGTTGTCAGGAGCCAACGTGATGCCTTCACAATTTCGTTAATGAATTATTTAAGTATGTGAACCGCGCCGCCTGGTGGAATATACATTGATTGCTTAGGAAATCCTGTTTGGGCAGCTAGTTTACTGTATCAGATATTGGTGGATTTCATATGTTGTTGTATGCTGAGTGAATAAATCGACCCAAGTCCGTGACTCCCGGTTAGAGCCTTAAAGCTCGGTTGGCTAGAATGATGCCTTTTTGGCCGGGATCATACAACCAGTCTACCGGGATGCGCCATTTCTGATTCTTTTTTGTCAAGAAATCAGGTATCTCTAGTGAAAACTGAGGTTGGAATCAGTGTAATGGAGTTCGTTGGTTTAAACGCTAAATCGTTTGAAGTATATGCTCACTTTACGTTCAATACGAATCAAAATAAACAAGGTCAGCTGAGAATGGTGTTCCTTAATCAAGGCTCCGATTCTGGTATAGAGCTCTTATCCTTGGCATAGCAAACTCAAAGACACGGTCATAAAGTTGCTAGGGACATGAGCACAGGAACAACTATAAATACCAAATTAAAGAGGAATTTGGGTCATTTTTAAGGTAAGTATTAGGATTAAATTTATAGGTAGGTTTAAATTTAGTTTAAGAATGAGGGTTGGGGTAAAGATTAGGGCTATTGTTAGCTGGAGTATTTGGTTGTTGACGCGCTTCCTGCTATCAAGGTCTGTTGAAAATATTGGCTTGGAAGGTTTCTAACTGACAGGATAACTCGGAACGCGCTGTCAATCTAGTGTGTGTTTTCTGTGAAGTGTTTGACTTGTGGACTAAGAGTTGGGGTGCAGTGGCTCCATTTAAACGTGGACAGTCTACATTAGTCAAATACCACTCAGCGGGGAACCGAGCCACTAACCCTTTGCTGTTCTTTTTTGTTAATGGTGGCTCACAGTGCGTAAGTCTGCATCCTCTCCAAAATCCGGTCTTGTTGACTCTGTCTTAACATCAGGCTCAGATGTGGGAGTGGAGCAGAAGATGAAGTAGGTGCGATGAAAGTCTAATCATACTACAATCCACCGCAAGTCACCATCCCTACAGCACCCTGTTGTGGAGCTCACGGCGCACTTCATCGAAGCTGATGGTCGATTTCTCATTAGGTTAGACTTAAGATCATACTTACGGTTTAGGTTTATTTGAGTACTAGTATTAAGTTCAGCACAGGGAATGCGCAGAGTCACCCTTATTAATTGGGTGGTGCCTTCGGAGATCCTGTTTAGATCGTCAAATTCGTCAACCTTACCAAGAATTTGCACCAAAATTGGCAACATGGTCTTGCTGAACCCTCAAATCACCACAATGTGAAGCTGGAATAAAGACCCGTATGTCGTCGTGAAATTGGCCTAAAGAGGTAACCTTGTGTATTCTAGGTCACATTCGTTGGGGAACTCTCACAGATCACGTCTTCTTCTGCTCTCAGGCGCACTCTCGAGTTCCGCAAGCAGCCGTACGGCGGTTATTAATTAAGACAAATGAATACTGCCGGCAATAAACTAGGGGGACTAAAATGACAATTTGGGCGGCATCAGCCAGACGTATCCGGCCCATTACCCATTCGCTCAATGAGTAGAGCGTTGGACTCCTGGTCAACTGGTCCCAGTTGGAAGCCTCGGAGGCCGCATTGCCTGGGGTTCGATAGGATTGACTGATGACTGAAAATAAGCCAGAAATGTCCATTCAATTCTCCCATATCTTTGCTGGCGATGCTATCCACTGTAAAGCACAGGTAACGGAGCATAACCATGTTGTTCAGTTTATGTCTAATAAGACTGACGCCTAAACTTCAGGTAAAGGTATCCCATCCCAACCCGTTTACAAGCTGATACATATAAGTGGCCATTCCATTTGCTCTGTTATGCCAAATGATATTTTCTCGCAACTTTTCGCAAGTTTAGGGTGGTCAAACAGCGTACCACCGGCATTTCATTCACGCATGATTATACAGATATTTATTTATCAAAAAAATAAGAATTTACGTCCGTTCACAGCGACACTTGCATCATATATAAGTACAAGAGAGACTGTAATGGTCATTTTCGCCTTACGAGATCTCATCAATCGGCCTCCGATCTCCAACCATGAGGCTTGGATCCCGACACTTTGAATACATTATACAGCAACTGGACTATTGTTTTACCAGTAAAATTACCTTAATAATATCAAATTTCGTACGCAAACAAAGGCTAAGCTAGCTAGCAAATTCCAGAAGCATATAGAAACCCAATGCACATTTTAAGTAAACTTAGAAGATTCGTTAAATAATCAGCTTAATATTTTTTCGTTGGGCAGTTGACTAGCCAACAGATGTTTAAACTGAAGAAAATTTTACCGGAGGCATTTAATCAACGTCAACCTAATTATTCAAATGCAAATTTAAAGACATATAATTGAAAAACAAGGCCTGTAGATGACCTGACCCAGGAAATGACGTGATTTTATTTCGAATCAGCAGAATGTGATAAATTGGGTGTTATTTTGAGTTCTTGAATTGATATGGGGTCCAAAAAGCCTTGTCCGAAAAGCTGCATTTCAAATTTAAGAAATGAGAAGAAATATGGGGCAAAATCAAATCAAATCAAAATCGAATATCCCAATAATTCCCGGCTTTATTTAATAGTGCAAGAGCATTTCTCTGTTACCTGCTCAAGGGACAAATCTTTGTGATTTAGCTTATGACTTAACTTTAAGTTTATAGACCGCAGTGAGCCTCTCCACTTGCGGTTTGTTAAAAATTTTTAATTCTGTTCACAACTGGGACCCCACGTCTGTAGAATTTATGTTCTCACTACTTATTTACTTTGTAATAACCCCAAAACACTGTTCAATTGAGGCAAATTTAAATTTTATGGTCAACAGTTTCATATTGTAGTACACAAAAGGAATTTGTCAAACTGTGACCGACTTTTATCGCCAAATGACTCATTAAAAACGACTGGTTTGTGGTATTTATTATTGTTTTACATTATTCTTCCTTTTTTTATGCTAATCTGTTCTACTGTCTGTTATGGTAGGCCCTTAATACTTAATGTGCGAGGTAAGTCCTGAGGTTTACTTTTGAACCACCAAAAAATCGTTAGACCATTTACAATCGGAAATATTAATTATGCTAGATGTGATTTCACCAACCCGTTTACGGATTTTTTTTGTTTTTATTCAGCAATCCATAACACTGATTACCGTCTGGGATCCAAACGCATATGTACATAGCGCGTGTCATATGTACTTAAGTGGATCGAGTTTCACCATTTAGTTTCCACCTGTTATCTTGCTACCTGTCATGATTGTAAACATATTTAAAAATTCAACTTAAATAGGATGACTTAGAAATTGAAACTGTTGCCAGCAAAAATGGCAACAAATCTTGGTTTCTAAATTTAAGCCTGCTTATGCCGACAGCTAAGTCGTATATAAGTTGAAACCTGAAGATAATGTTACTCCTCTGAATCCAATTTTAACAACACACATGACTGGTGTTGCGAAAATATCAGTTTGTTCATCGTACGAGTAAGTAAATTGTGTTGCTGAGTAGTATTGCTTCAAACTTTAGAATATACTGACACCCTGAACAACAGGGGCAGAAAACAATAATTTGTAAAAAGACATAAACTGGACACGGGCCAAAGTTTTCCAAGCACATTGATAAATTAGACGGATGTCTGATCATTTACGCCTGCGAGATCTCATTGTTACAGGTTTGAATGAGAAATAGTTCTTACTCAGACGAATTATTTTTTTCGAAACAGTTACTTTTCAGGATATTTTGCGATATTAACAGTGCATTATCCAATCAACATGCCAATCAACGTCTGTGCTGCGCACAGAAAAGACAGCAACTGTTATCTGATCGCAGGGGCAAAGACGAATCTCCATGGTCAAATAAGCATAGTTATTATAAACGAGAAAAAGAAGAAGAACATAACTAACATAAGAAAAAGTTTGGGAACCGGAAGACAGCGAGTTTTCCTCCAAGGCACAAATTATGCTCAGTAGCGCGCAGCCAAAAGTATGAAGACAATTATCCATGAAATGTAGCAGCCCTTTTTACAACGCAACGGCTCTAAAATTCGCATTCAGATTCAATACAAACGATACCCGTTAAAGTTTGTAAACCGTTGCATAATAAATATCGGCAAGGATAGGAGAGACTGAATTGCTTATTTCTAAGTATTTAGTCGTTGTTAATCAGCCATATCCAACCGTAGTTTTGGATGACTTGGCACAGAGGAGTACGTGCGCATATTTCACATAGTCTATAGCCAAGCTACAAGCTCACCTCTGGTATAATTGAAGGATGCGTCGGATGCAGTGCTTCGCGTTGCAGTTTCGTTTTTGCCTCCTTAGATTTAGATAGGTAGAAAATCTTATCCGATCTGCCAAAAACACATAATTTACTGCAAATCCAAGCAAACATGCAAGTCCCATGAAGTAATTTAGAAGAAGACTATCGCTGTGACAATACTTTTATTCGCCTAACGTTTCGAGACCCGTCACTGATTCATCCTCAGAGAGATAATCAATGAGCAGCAGCAGATATGGATAGCGTATGTACAGGAGTTTCCAGTATTTATAGGACCCAGGCATTACTGCAAACATAAAACAACAGTTAACGGTAATTGCCTCCTTGTATGCTGATAGTTTGTTAACAGCATGTGGGCGCTGACCTGCTGAACATTCATAATGCGTGGTTGACTCGAGCGGATGATTGCTTGCCCATCTGGCCCTCCTGTGTTAGCGTAGGATGACGCGGTGACCTGTCCGTTCCCCAAGTGGCGAGTTGCTATGGTCAAATCGAGTCTCAGCACCGAATGTGGGCTGGGCAAATCGTTGCACTTGTTTATGGATTGGCGGCCCCCTGAACCATGAACGAAATAAATCTCGACTCACCCGATTGCCACCTCTTGCGAGAATTTCGGCCTCATCAAATTTGAATATGCGGACGGGTCTCGTCTAACGAGCCGGAACTTGAGAATTGGCATCATTTCGTCGCCCTCCTGCCGCGTAGTCGGCAATTCGCGTCTTAAGAAGTTTGCCAGTCGGCAGCTATCCCATATCCGGCAGACGACTCCAGATTTTTCTTCTCGTGGCCGTGGGCCTTTCGGTTTCATTACCTGGCGCTTTATGGTTGCCTCCGGCCTGTGTGCGACTCCAATTCCAAGTGGTGCGGAAGGCGGCCGACAGCCTCCGAGACGTTTTTGCTGTACGGGATCGTTCGCCAAATTTTGGGGTCGGTGCGATTTTTTTGGCCATCTCGTTTGTGCAAGCACCGGTTGACGAGGTTGCGCGGATAGCCGTTTTCTCTGAACCTACTGAAAACGGTAATTATTCATGCCAAAAAGTATGCATATCAACTGAACAACACAAAAATCTACCTGTCTGCCTTCAAACGGGAGGCATTTTCTGCGCCAAAACTACTTGCTTTTTAGTTTTGCCTCCTGTCGAGAACGTATTCAACCAAAAATATATTACGTTCTGTGTGTTAAATGGCCGGAAAAAACGATAAAACACGTGCTTTTAGCTAGTTCATTTACTGCTGGTATGGAAATTATTAATATCTGTTTCGGGCATTGTTCAGTATATTGGAGAATACCAGGCATTGCCTTTGTAGACCCTATTAAAATTGATTTGAATTTCTGTTTTACCACATAAATCACCCCTGGTAAGGCGAGGTTTTGCGAACAGCACTGCAAATGTTTGGCAACTATTTTTCTATCAATTTACAACGCGAAGTCACGCAATTCGGTCATTCTTTGCGATTCTATCACATGTTTTGGCGCGTTGACAAAAAATAACAGATACAGAATTCGAAAAAAAGGAGGCTGGATTGAATTTATTGAACAGAGAAGAGAGTTTGCCAATAGAGGAGAATATACGAGTTCCAGAGAGCAGTTAGAAGAAGATGCGATCACTGGAACAAGGACTTTATTTTCCTGACGTTTCGGAACACGTATCTTGACCATAATTAAACGAACCTCGTATGATAAATAAGAACAGAACAAGAAGATGCGATCACTGGAACAAGGACTTTATTTTCCTGACGTTTCGGATTCCGAGGCAGTGGCAATTCGTTT
>UYRU01044850.1:4733-16713 GCA_900617775.1 Dibothriocephalus latus | reverse complement strand
CTCCTATGCGGGTTCGAATCCCGCTGAATGCCGCGAGTTTTTTCACGATTGGGTCAACTAAACCAACGATTGTTTGGAACACATTCAATACTTTGGGTGTGCCGCGTCTAGTGTAATAATCTTTCTTCCACGGCTCGTCCGATAATATGGCAAGTTTTACGAGGAAATACCCTGAAGTTCCTGCAGGAGTTTTCCATCCCAAAACTTCAGTTGGCAAGCGAAAATGCCGTTTATTTTGAACGAGGCGCAGCCCCTTATCATCTTTAGTTTGGTGAGTGCTTTCCAAAACGTTCAGTTTTCTGACAGTTTCATCGTTTCTTGGTGTCCCCTAGAATGTTCTTGCGCTCCACTGATATCGAAGCTTGTGCCCTTTTGTCTGGGACTAAAACAAAAGCACAGTTAAGGCCTCTAAGCCCCGTGATCGGTCACAGAGATGCAGCGAAGTAGGAAAGAAGAGTTTACAAATCACCGGAGATACGTACTTTTCAAAATGAGTGAAGATTATCGAAAATGTATTCT
The DNA here is from genome assembly GCA_900617775.1 of Dibothriocephalus latus. Classification (NCBI taxonomy): domain Eukaryota; kingdom Metazoa; phylum Platyhelminthes; class Cestoda; order Diphyllobothriidea; family Diphyllobothriidae; genus Dibothriocephalus; species Dibothriocephalus latus. Next base: position 16,194 of record UYRU01044850.1, on the reverse strand, counting down.
GGCGCAGCGTTGGACACGGGTAGCATGACTGGTCTGGTGATTATAGAAACCGAGTAACTTTTTTTTCCAGTGTCCTTATTTTAGAATTGATTAAATGCCTATGGTGAGTTTTGATCCGTCCTGTCATATCGAGTTTTTAACTGAGCACCATTGACAAAAGTGGTATTTTGGTCATTTTGGCAGCAGGTACTTTTTTAGAATTATCATGCTGAATGTGTGCTTAATTTTTTGACTGTGACACTGGCTGCTAATCTACAACTGTTTTGGGGAAATACAGGTCGGGGCCTATTTTTCAAGTGGTATAATTCTGATGACATTCTATTGACGAATCTACCAATGTTTTGACTTTGGACAGCACATATGCTGGCGGTCATATGTAGTGATCACTTTCGGCTACTGGGACTAACACCGGTAATCCAAACAGGCTTTCAAGATATCATCCATCAAAACAATAAAATGTCACTGTTCGCCAAGTGGACTTGTTTCCTAGTCTTCTTAGCGTCTAGTATATAGCCTTACGAAAGCGGCATGTATGTATGACTAGACTCTGTTGTAACTTTTTTCTTCATCAAATTCTATTCACCCAAGCTCATTCTTCTGCCCTGAAACACAGTTATCCTACTAGCGCCAGTCGGTATCTAGTTTACTATATTTATCTCAGGAGTTTCAGTGTTGCAAGTAGTAGATAGGATTTATAAACCGAAATGCTTTTCTGTGTTAATGTTTGCTTTCAAATAAAATTGCCTTGTGGTGTATTAAGGCAGCGATAAAATGAACAGCTCATCAGAAATGGCGTTGAATACGCAATCTGCGTCAAAATGTCAAATTTAAGTTTCACTATAAGTGGAAAGCAAATTCCAAGTTTGCATTAAGCCTGTGAATCTTTATGCACATTTTCTGTTGCCGAGGCCGATGTCAGGTGGCAACCGCATTTCGCTCCCACCCCATGGTGATAGTTGTTCAGTCTGCGCACTTGACAGTGGTTTTCACTCTGCATACGCAACCCAAGAGCATTGCTTACAACCTTCCCTACTTCCTGCCTCCCCCAGTTCCAATGACCTCAACACGCCGAGCTCGCCATGCGGATGAGGTAAGAAAGATAACATTTATACGTAGACTTAAGACGTGAACCTTTAGTAAGATATTGTGGACTGTAAACTATAATAAGTAAGTAATATTTTATAATATGCAAGACCCTTGCAAATTTACAAATGCTGATGATAATATTTTTCTTATGACAATTCGTTAATCTGTATGACGCTGAGGTGGACGGATGTTCCACAATTATAAAAATGATAAATTGGCCTAGTGCAGATATTATTCGAGTCAAAACAAACCAACTGGATAGTCATAACATCCTTTAGAAACTTTTATTCAGCTAAAGTCTGTGTGTGAGTAGATCAAACAGCCAAAATACTCAAGTTGGCAAAAGTCAGAATTCTGGGATAGGAAACATAGATCATTTTTGGCTGACTGGAGTGAGTTTGTTGGTTAGCTGGCTTTTTGGATCGCGGGGCTGGCTGTCCTTTGTCAAATCGTGAACTGGCTTTGTCGATCAGCCATTCGAATTTGTGGCTGTGTGTGACTAGCTACAACTTCGACATTCAAGGAGCAACCATCGTCGGCCGGAGAACCTCAAAAACGGAACGACTAATGCCTGAGGCATGGTACTCAGACGCCAACTCCGTCACCGGGCATCTGGACCATCTTGCGTCCTACAAAGTCCTACGCCATTACATGGGTAAAGGACAGGACCAGGTAAAACCAAACTTCGGATTTGCAAAAAAAGGTGGCCCGTGGCAAAACCACCGGAAGCTGGAGCAGGATTACCAGCACCCTTTATCGTGAGGACGGAATACAACACTGACTGCCGCCAAGTTATACCGAAATCCACAGGGAGGGCCAAGCAGTGAGTGTAGAAAAATCGATCAGTCCATGATCAACAAACACAGCCATAACTTTTAATTGCTGATCAATAAAGTCGTTTGACATTTTGACAAAAGAAAGCCGACCCAGCCGTCCAAAACGTCAGCGAACCAAGAACTCGTTCCAGTGAGCAAAAAATAATGTATGAGCCAAAATACTCTCATAAATTTGTAGTTCGATATTTGGCTTTTCAACTTTATCTTTAATCTTAGGTACCAGAGCAGGTCAAATTAAAATGCATAGTGCATTCACGACTACACTGCGCGATTGAATGCACTACAGTAAAAACTAATGGCATTGAAAAAATTCTTAACGCCAACACGTGAAAAAAAATGAGAATTAAATACTGTTGTCTCCATCCTCACAATCTACTAACACTGTCTACTCTTGTACCATAAAATGCTTGCAATGAAAGTGCAATACATTTCTGCGTTCGGTTTTTAAGTAGGATAATATGAAATTGTCCAAATAGTTCGCCGCTGTTTGGTACAGTGGTTAACTTATAAAAATCATTGCATTCTATGCATTAATTATGTACAGGGCGTTGTCGTTTTTCAGTGAGGGAGGTGAGTAATCAATGATAAATATGAACCATTAGCACTTACCTCGCTGGCTTTATCTGGCCCATTTTGCGTACTCGAACATTGCAATAGGTCACACGGGGAAATTGGCCGGTGGTCTCCCAGTCGACACCACTCATCAGGTTATTGAGAATATCAATTCCAAAAGTACTGCTGTTGCTGCCAATAAAGTGTTGCATAAGATAGATCTGGCCGACAGAGTTTCCGACAAACAGCAGTCGAACAAGAAAGAAGAGGAGTGTAATTTGAATGTTTGGTCGAATGCTGCAGAATATCCTCTGTAGGGTACTCCGCACACGTTTCTGTCTGGCTGTGGACTCGGCAATTTCTTCCAGTGTGGCCACCAGACAGGACACCGCCTTCTGACGGAGTTCTCTGTCCGGCACGGCCGCCTCCCGGGCAGACCGCAGCAGGATGGGAAGACGTTTGGAGCCCACTCGCCAAACCAAGTAGGGGACCCAACTGAGCATTGCTTGACCAGCAAGTACAATTACTATCCACTGATAGTAGCCGACGTATTTTTTACTACTGATTTCAAATTCATCCTCTGGTACGTCTTCGTTGGGAAGCAGAAAGTAGGTGTTCTGTATCCAGCAGAGGTTTTCTGCGTACTCCTCCCAGGGGTGTTTAAATTCTTGCGGCACCCAGCACTGAATAGGCTTGCCTAAAATGTCAAAGAAGTAAATTTGTCATAAATCTGAGCATTTTTGGGGTAGCGTGGTAAGTACAACGTAAGTATTACTAAGAGCTCAGTTGGTGTCTAATCCCTATCGAACTATAGTTTAAGATCGCAGCAGCTGCAGCGGCTGAGTTAAGGTACAACCAATAGCACTACGGATCGACGAAAATGAAACCGCCTTCCAAAGTTCTTCCCTTTAAACTTAGAGCTCCCCCAGAGATCTTCCTAAATTTTATTATATTTAGTATAAAAGGTATGGCCTATAACATATGGTAGTACTTCGGTTGGTATTTACTTCTATGTGATAGATGTTGATGACCCTTTGGATCACGCTAATCACTGATTTATTCCCGTTGTGCTTCTTGCATGCTAAATCCCTGTTGCCTTTATAGTTCTCGCCCACAAAAAATCGAGGCGATACAACATGCTGAGTTGTCAGTCCTCGAAATTAGCCTCAGTTCGACAATTGAAACGACTGGCCTAATACTGCAAACCAGTGAGTCATAGATGTGTGTTAGACGATTTTCTTTACTAAGGTTATTTTTGGTATTCACAATAAAAGGAAGTAACACACACTGAGCAAAAATTATCAGACGATAAAGAAAGATAATTTAGGGAGTATTTCAATTATTTGTCTATCCAAAAACTTTTGGTCAGAATAGCTTACATAGCCATCCGAGAAGACACACGAAAGGGAATTTTGCCTCAAGTAATACAGGTGTCCTTTCGCCAAATCTTACGAAAGTTGCATATTCCCATGTTTCAATACTAACATTAATTCGTACCTTTATATGAATACTCATTTCACGCCAACCTAACTCAACCCTAAACCTCAGTCCAACCCAATGTTTAACCCTATATTCCCTGTGACTTAGAGTGAAGCCATCAATATCATAGATGGTTCCTGCTCTCATATTGTGCCGAGAGCCTACAACGTTTCAGATTGATACAATTCTGTTATTGATTTCAAAATTTACGACAAGCAAAAAATCTTTCACAAACGTGCAAAATATTCGCATGTCATCAAGTGTTACCTAATTATAATGAGACTTCTGAGACACAGTGTAGCATATCACGATTTGGGAAGTACAAAACGCTTGAGTTTTTCTTTAGAAATGTTACAATTTGGTGGTTAAGCGGCAGTATCGCTTTCGAGAGTGTATACCGTAAATGACGTCATACGTCTCAACGACGGCAAAGGTGTTTCACAAATATACGACATGCGATATTTTTTGTTAAATTTCTAAAGAATCTTTGTTGCTATTTTTTATTAAGATTCGCTTGCTCGATTAAATCTTGACATATTCCTAGACGTGCACTACACTATCACACATTATATTCGCTTTCAGCACTACCATTTCGTACAGACGCCACTGATTCATGAGTAGTAGAGACCTATTTATAGTATGATAAATAATCTTCATCTATTTTACGCCTACAGGAACCTGACTCGATTAAAATCGAAGGATTGGAGCAGACAACGAGGGGAAGCCGCTCTAGTAACGCTTGATGATCAATGAACCCTGGTTTAGATAAGGCTGGTTGACGATAGTTAACGAATCACGGATGGTTATCCACATCTTCTTTTGCCATTGTCGGGACCCCTTTCGACATGTATTCCTAGGTTTCGTGTGGCCGCTTAAAAAGACCCTACATTTAACTACAAATAATAGTGGAATCAGCACGGCCTGTGAACGCACTTCCAACATAGGCTGATATGGCAAGGCTTCGGGTGTCATATGGTCTCTACAGCTCCAACAGTTGCCATCGCACAGGTGGAACACAAAGTTACGCATTCAAACAATGCAGACGCTTTCAAGACAGCATCTAGCACAGGGATCATACGCACTTTCCCATGGGAAAAGTAATCAGACCGTCATAAGTTTGCGCTGCAGACAGCGTATTTATACTGACTATAATAGGGTGCATACTGATCCCTCTTTTTCCCGGGGCCAGCATGCTCGAATTGGTAGCGCAGGTAAAAAGCAAGACCCCTTGAACCACGCGTGGAGTGTTCTGTTTACGAAAGTGCACGTTTGGTACGTCGATATGGAGAGGATAACTAGTTTAAGACAAACGTAGTTCAGTGGCATTTATCAAGATAAGGCAATCTAAGATTAAAAGTGTTTTTCTGGTGAAATAATTTGAAGAAATTTCATTTATTTCTGACACGCTAAGGGTACAGTTTAAACGTTTTAAAACCCAGTGTCTGGATAAATGTGATTAAACTTCCATGTCCGTAAGAATAATAACGCCCGCAGGCTCTCGGCTTCAAAAGTACGTTTGCAAAATTGAATTTCAATCAATATGAATTATACCAACAGTCAAGACGTCTTATTCAAGCCACCCAAACAATTTTATTAGGAACACCCGAAAAACTGCTGGAAGACAGTAACTTTTAGTCCAGACAGTTTATTTTTCCAGACAAACAAACAACAGCTGGTTGAGATTTTTTTCCTACAAAAGTACTAAACCAAGGCTAGCGTAGATTGCAGTCTAACACAACTTGGAATACGCGTTATGATACAGAGAGGACACACTCTATAACGAATCGGCGGCTAGAATTTGCTGATCCACGATCCTAGTGATACAAATTCCATAGCGTAATTGCGGCAACGGTCCCCAACACTGCATTAAAAGGAGCACTGCAGTCATATTGGCCATGGCAGAAGGAGCTGCAGTCAGTAAGCGATCTCATGCCATGTGACGCAAAAGCTTACAAGTTATGCTTGATTAAGGATGCTTCCTTTAATAGACTTTCTTAAGGGGAGAGCATAATCTTATGCTATTCTAGACTCGTGAGGATGTCGGCTTTTAAACGGACGGCGTTTGGTCTTCTGATAAACCTCACTCGATAGAAAATTCCTACTCAATAATGGGCACTGTGTTCAATAGAATGTTGATGACTTCATACATTACACATATTTATTTTTACTCGACTCATGAAAAATCACACTTATTCTATATGTCATACCTAAAAGTGGGGTACATTTAGGTTTTAAGGAACTTTTCTAATTCCTGAAGAAGGTTGATGCCAGTCTGCTGGTCAAATGCGTTGGAGGTTTTCCGTTTATAAATTTTATCTCTTCCTTCGGGGAAACGTCAACTAGCCCTGTATGTCACTGAGAAGATAGCGCTCATTAGTCATGCAATTTTGTTAGGGATGTCGACTTTATCGTACACTTCAGGAGAGGGATTAATAAACGGGTAGATACCATGCCATTTGAGCGAAAAGCTACAGACTCAAAACGTTTCACATTTAAAAGAACGTTTTTTTATTCCAAAAGACAGTCCGGCGTGTTCGGCAACCGTACGTTTTTCAAAGTAGGGAATCAAAAATAATTGCAAAAGAAAGTTACTACTATCAATTCAGCGTCGAAATCAGCGACGAATTTCCAATCCTTTCTCTTGCAACAGTGACTTTAGAGGCGGTATCTTTTGACCAATAATTTGGGGCGAAGAATTTATTGTTTAACCAATCAAACCGTGTATAGTCGCAAGCAATTAAAATTTCCTCATTTTATGCCGCAATTTGGGTTAATGGTCTAATAAGGAATATAGTGTGGCTGGGTGGACTTGACCTCGTGTGGCAATGACCCTTCACGAATCGACGCACATCACAAGTGTGGCCATGCAATCTGACTCACCGGCATTTGACCGCTTGGATAGATCTGGGTTAATTAATGGAACTGAAAGCTCTTTTGGCAAAATTCTAATTCCAACAAGCATAATTTAATTCTGCGAAGACAGGCTAAAGTAGAAATTAATACATCTGAAGATTAAGAGTGAAATGAAAATTTTGTTAGATTTAAGAGTATGCAAGACAATAATGGTTTGTTATCCAAAATGTGGAAATAATTACCTCCTAGATGAGCCAACCGTGACTATTCTTATTTTGCTGACACCTACTGAGTATAGACGGAACTGTGTTTATAGGCAGGTTCTGATTTTGCGGAGGCTATGGCCGAGATAAGCATAGAAAGACATTAGCGCTGCATGATAATTTTTGACAAAAAGAATTTTTTTAAAAGGCTCGCTCTATCGGCCTTCTCGGTACCCAATAAACTCGCCACACGTAATGTGGCATTTATAAATATAAACCGTCTTCATACTTATGTACTTTGTAGAACATCACAGACTTTCAACCCTAAAATAAGCTTAAACGTACTTTCTAGGCGTTTCGGTCTCATAGGGTCTTTGGGCTTTGTGACCCGGACATTAATTGACAGATTTTATGCATATTAATGGGTGGCTTTTCTCTCTATATTTGCTCTATCATTGCATTGGAAAAGCGCGGTTTTTAAGGATCACAGTTTGCTATAGCTTGATCACGCCAAAAGTCAGGGACATATTTACCACGTCTTCAAGGCAATAGCAGTCAACGTTATACTCTGTGGACTTAAATGGGTAAAACTTCCCGTTTTATGAATAGCGTCCTTAGTAATATAATGTTTATGTAAATTTGATAAGGAATCTTCATTTACAGTATAAACCATCTGTTCATAGGGATACTGAATGCAAAGCAAATGGCATAGCCAGTAATTGATAGAATGTCAAGTAATACGGAAAGTATTAAAATTATAGAGGTTGATATTCAGGATAAGCATTCGCATATCACCAGAGTCCTTGACAATTCACACCACTCCACCTTGGTAGTATCGCTTATTAACTACTAGCTAGCCTGAAGGTTACATTAAATTAACGTACCTCTGATACCCGTGGAGTTTAAAGATAAGTCCCCGCAAAACTCTACAGAATGTTTCAACTAAAATAACATATGCATATCTCGGCGATTCGTTCATACGCATATATAATGGGACATCTAAGTCTTCCTTTCCGTTAAGAAGATAACCAAGTGCCTGTCTGAAGTATATGATATGATACTTTACTTACGGTCCTGAGAAAAAGAACACAATCTGTAATATATGCTTAATGCAGATCTCGCTTTCAGTCGTTGAAATTGGATATGATGCCCCCAAGTTGCATTTTTGTTTCGCTTTGGGCTCCTGAACACCTACTTTAGTACTTTTAGTCCGACTATCAAGACCTCTAGTGGCACATATTAGCTGCTTACTTATATATGCTTGTTAAATATCCACAATAATAGGGCGTTTAAATAGATAGAATGTTTCGATCAAAGGTACTTTACATTCCTCTGGTACTGTGTCTATACATGGTAGAACTTCGACAGACAATGAAGCAAACAACAGCCACCGAAGTCTAAAGGGCAACCAACCAGATGAAATGTAAGAGAGAATTTCGCGTAGGTGTGGTAGATGGCCATATCTTGACAGAAAGGTTTGTTTTCTGTGATGGCCCGCATTCAAAAACGACCATCTCTACTGATTCCCTTTTAGTGCGATGGGCTTTTTGGGTGTAATACTGGGAGGATACCTTACGTCGTCACGGTAGACACAATTTTGATACCACAGCGAACAAACGAAAATCATACTTTTGAATATGTAGCCATTCCTGTGGAAGCGAAGGAACAAAGTCCACACAGAGAGTTTCTCGTCTGTTACAAAGCTACCTGCCACTCTTTAATGGCTGCGACATATAATTAAAGTCTAGCAAGTCGGAGGTTTTGAAATACTACAGTCAATATCCTCAGAAGCACAAACAGGTTTGCTGACGTTAGGTATGCACACGAATGGAACACAACTGCTAGACGCCAACTTCTAAAGAGCTTCAGTCAAACACATTCAAGAGCCGCTCACCTGGACTGCTAAACATGCTCAGAAATATCCGCCCTATCAGCCCACCTGTACACTTTCACTGTGGGCGAATTCACATCAGCAAGAAAGCATATACTTTTGAGCACTTGGTTGGAACTCGCGAACAGCGCTATGGAACCAGGATATGTAATCACAAGTGAAAATATTTGCTGCTTCTGCGAAAAGGACAATTTGGTCTTCCAACAGAACCGCATACAGCAGTGAAAGCCAAAGGAGGAGGCGAGTATACAAAATCCTTTTATGATAGCCCTATTTATACTACAAAAAGTATTTATTTTAGTTGACCCAATTGTGAAATAACTCACGGTATTCGGTGGGTTTTGAAACTGCATAGTAAGCAAGGCCTCACCTATGGTACGCCTACCAACAACTGAAGCAATATACTGCGTCTTTTAAATTCAGAAAGCGCGCGAAAGACAACTTAAGGACTCCTCCACATCATCACATCCTCTTTTTGCTATCCGTTTTGAGGTTTGAAATAACAATTTCAGGGAATAATCTGCCCACCAAACGCTCTCCAGGTTCCTCAAAAGGGACAAATGAAGAGTTCTAAATGTTCTTATCTACTGTGATGATTTCAAAAAAAAGGTTTCTATACCAACTACACCCCCATAAATACCCACTTATACCGCATAATATCTCCTTATATGATGTTCGCATATATAAGATTGCACATTATGGTAACAGCTGTGAAGTTGGTCGTGCAGGTAATAAGGGTTATTTAAAGTTCGAGCAAGGAATATGCGTAGGGTGCTGGGATAATTGTTACTTAAATGTCGGCGCAATGCCAGTTAAAATGCGGTAGGTTACCATTTTCGTGGTTAAGCCAATGTTTTTATGACTGACGGTCAGAATCCAAATAGACATCTCATTGTATTTTTACATCCGCGGATTAGCGGAACTTAAATTCAAGCGGAAGTGTTAGTAAAACTGACGACCGGAAAAGCGTATTAAACTCCATCATAAAATGTCTTCTTTCCGTGGTGCTTAAAACGGGTCATAACCTATTGTGTATTGCAAAAGACCAAAGAACCTGTGGAATGCGATCTACATCGTCTTAAAATGCCTTACATTTGACATAAAATGCATTAAATTACCCTAAGGAATTCCTATCTAAGTAAACCGTTCATAAAACTTACATATCCTTTGAAAGCAGCTGATGTTTAAACACCGCGCAAACTTCACCCAACATTAGAGTTTGAAAATAAAAGCATAGGTAGTATTCAAATTGAATTATTTTTTCTATATTTCTAATAGTATAAGAGTATTCTTTATTCGAAAGCTGGTGTTTTCGAATAAATACACGTTTAGGAATCTGAAAACCGGAAATTAATAGATAACGAAGTCTTAGGTGAGAATACTTAACTTTGGACAATATTGGTCTAGGTTCAATTTCATTTTAAATACCTTGTAAGAGCCTATTATCACAATTTTTCTCAGAATCGTCGTCGCATGCCGTACTGGACTCCGGGACAACAAAATATGGAACGATGTGTGAGGCTATCTATAAGCGTCCATTACCACGGCTTTCACGAACTACGGGAAATAACTCAGCGTCATTGGTTCTTGATTTGCGCGCTCAACCTACTGAAAAAGCGAAGAAAGTGCTGCTATAGTTGCAAACCGAAATATTACGAGCCGCCCAACTATAAAAAAGAGAGGGGCTAATATTTTAACAACAGGTTCAAAGGCATTTATCAAGCGGCAAGAAGGCTGTTCAGTCGCCGAAACCATTTATTTTTGTCTGAGTATTCGAACTGGTACAGCAGTCCGTCCTCGACGGTAAAAGGGCAACAGCACAATTAATAGTCATTGGAGACATGAGCTGATGAAACATCCATGAGTCACGTCTGGAGGTGACTTTACGAAAGTCTCTATGTGCGCTTTCTTCGCGACTAATTTATGCAAACCAACAAATTGAAAATGTTCATAGGACGAAGCCTACCAAAACAAAGATATGGCATTCTATGTCATATAGTGAGAATGCCTCGGAAACGGCCGAGTACAATGCTGTAGGACTAGAAATGGAAATGACACAGCGACCCATCATATCATGTGCAGTAGAATCCTGAATATGAAGCACCGACTAAATCGCTGGAAGAATTCTGGGGTAGTTTTTACTTTCTGAGTTGAAACTGTTATTGCAAATGCATAACTCAGACTGAATAATTGTTTGGATCCTGCATACCCCTAAATAAGCTGAATGTGTGACAGTCAACTAATTACCGTAAGTGGCTGCCGCAAGATTTCATTAATTCATGGATAACCATAGAGGCAAGTTGAGCTGCGAAGTGGTTTAAGCCTACAATGAGAACTCAGTTAGTCGGTCGGGCGCTGGCATACAGATCGCAATACAGACGTGTTTCACCAATGTTTGATTGGCTCCTAATTTCAATAACTGTTGCGTGTTCTGCTGCCGCTTTTATTTCCGACGAATGACTCGTGTATAAATCCAAAAAATCAAGCAAAAAGCATTTTTTCCGGCTTTTCAACAGTTTTCCACAGCTATACTTTTAAGAATCAGATCCTTTTAGTCTCAT
>UYRU01044845.1:6784-17115 GCA_900617775.1 Dibothriocephalus latus | reverse complement strand
TTGCCAACACGACTTTTCAATCGTAAACGAAATGGGAATTTTTGCCGAACTAGGAACATACGTAGGCGGGGGGCTATTTTTATAACTGGCCTTTTGTATTTGTCAAGTAGCCATAACAAGTGGACATGGGACAAACAAACGGCTATCACAGGTGCAGTGTCCACGCGTAGTATAATTCTCGGAGAATAGAGAAATTGTTTTTTTATTAAATACAACTAAACTCTGCTGATCTATATATCATTTTGCTCGAAAGATTTCTCAATTTATGCCTGGTGCCGGATACAGTATAAAGGCCAAATTATGCGGAGGAAAGGAAAAATAGCCGAACGTTGGACCACTTTACTTTCTGCAATTAATACAGTTTGCTCGGCAGGCTGTGGACAAACACCCTTTTTACTTGAATATTAGTTGTGTTTTTTGGTCCATCAACACACGATGTTTGCTCTTAAAATTTAAACAGTTCCCCGGGGTAATCGCACAAAAATTTTCATCTATCGAATGAAAGGTGGTTTTCGTCCTTTTTATTTTAGGGTGAACTCTTTACAGAAACAATACTTATTTGTAGATATCACTCATATATTTTGCATCTAAGATATTGCTCGAAAAAGCCTGAATAGTGTCTTATTCCAAGACAGTCAAGTCCTCATTAAGCTTCTTTTGTGCGTAGTCGCTTGGAAAAGATTCCAAACTCACTTCGTTTCTCTGGTCTTTGGGTTATCGCTCAGAATTCTTCGACCATACGAACACTGGCTTATTCCACCTAAAGTCGCTGTGATAGTCACTTATCCGTCAGATTAACTCAACAAGTTAGAAGAGGTTTATTACATAACTTTTTCTAAGTAGCTAGGTCCTCAGTGTCTTTATTCGTCAAACCACTTTCTACTAAGATTCTATGTTCTTTTCAGACCTATTCTTAAAGCAATTTCGTTTCCCTGGCTGAATTAAAACAACAAAAAGTTTTTTGAATCTAACTCTTTAATGCATTTAGATAAATGAGAGGTACTGACCAAAAACAGCTTATTGTGGAATAACATACAAAACCCGATGTCTCAAAAAATTGGCCAAAACTTGACTCATACCACCGTAAATTGTCTCTTGCATTAGGAACGCCTATTCTAAAAATATATTTCCTTCAGACAGGCGCCGAATTATCTTTGAAAAGACATCGATATCGAAGGACGTTATCTCTTGAAACTTTTGCGTCATCATAATTTAGCCTCATGCAATAAATTTTGGTCGTCGCATGGATCTGAAGTTTTATTCCATGCATCAAAGAGCTAAGCCAAGTTATCGTCGCAGTGATTTATCACTTCATCTTTTGGATTCAAATTTGTATCGGTCCATTTGGTTTAAGTAGTGTTTTCAACTAATATGTCGAAAGTGTTTCAGTGAAGCTTCTAAAAAAGTTTACTCAAACTAAACCTGGTAATTAAAAATTGTCCTATGTATTGATCTGCTTAAGCTAAATTTTCCTGAGACATTTATATTAATTTTTTTAACTAAATAAAAATTTAACTTGTAACTAACTAACTTCAATTAACACTGACTTCAATTCGAAGAAGATTCTTTCGACCGCATTTTGCGCTAATTTAAACAACTTGAGGTTTCCGTTGTTTCATACAGCCCTAATTGTCAAGGTTTATTCACTAGAAGATGTGACTAATTTATTAAGTTAATACCCACTTTTTATTTCTTGTGTTATTGTGAGGATTCTTTTGCCCTGGGGGGTTTTAAAAATTGGCGGCAATTTAAACCGCAAAAAATATTCTTATGGAAACACGTTTTCAGAGTTACCGAAGAAGCAAAATTAATTTGACATACAATATCGTGTAGTCCATTCTGCTTATTTGCACGCCAAATATGAGATGGGGTTAATATCTATGCTTTGGCTTCTGTTTATAGCCAAAAATCATCGAGAGTTTATCTGAGGGAATTTGGTTTCAAATAATGCATTAGATTAATTTTCGAAATATGGCTTAAGCTCTGTCAAAACACAATTTTTTCATACTGTATTAACGACAAAAAACGCAGTAGATGACTGACCTTGCGTCATCTGTTTATTCACTTCTTTACATTCACTTAAAGGAATGGTACCTCATTCATGCTCTTATCACGGTTAGCAAATTAGAAAACTCACAAAATACTAGTTACACCGATGAAGGTAAATAAGGTGAACATTGCTTCATTCAGGGGTGCTTACTGCGCTCTTAAAGGAGCCCCGTACTCCTGGGAAATTAAGGGTTGTGAAATTTTGAGCTGACATCAAAAGTTCACGTCGACAATCAGTGGGATAAAACATTTCCCATTTGCCACATGACACGAAATGGGGGCTCATAAAATGTGCCCCATTTCGTGATAAGCGAGGCTTTCACAAAAATGCCTTTGCAGCAAACGCGACAAACACAGAAAAAAACAAATGCACCCGAGATATAGCGCAACTGATAATATCAATCGTGTTCGCTCTGAGAAGGGGCACAACTTGACGTATTTTTTAAACTCAAGTGCAGTTTTCCACAAATCACAAAAAAATGCCAAATGTGAAAGTATAAATAAAAAATGGCGGTCAAGTGTTAAGAATTCAAAACTTGATAGCTACAGACGACAAGCCTTTAAATTTTCATAGGAAAGCTGACGTTTTTATGCAACTGCCGATGGAGTCACTTGCAAAATCATCCTTTTCCTCCATCAGACAGAGTAAAAACTGTCAGTTTTTGCCTAACTTATTTGTTTCATTTAAGGTTTCATTTTGGATGGCTTATAGGGAACGTGTTAAAGGGTGAGGTAGGGTATTTGCAAAGTTCGCTTCTGTTGTTCAAAGTTGGACGCAGACATACGTGCTACAGGCGATTTCATAGAACGCAAATGCCCACCTTGTGCGTTACCACTGACAGATTAGCTTACCAACACGTCAACGTTTGTACAATATTGCGGTCTTTTGATAAATTTCACAATTCAGGTAAAGCGAAATGCATTTTCCTTTCACTTACTTGAAAACTGCGTAAACTTGCGTTACAAATTTGCATGAAAATTGATGTTTTCCTAAAGATCTAAATTTTTGCAAGTTTCCAAAGCAAAAATAGGAAAAAATGAACTTGACAAAAACCTGATGAGCATGTCGAGGTTGTGTCTAAAGTGCATATAATATACTTGCTACCTATTAAAGTTGTACAATGATTGTGTTTTTCGTAACTGCAATGAAAGTCATACTGTCATGTGAAACGAAAAAGCCAATTTCAGAAAGCAGCTGAGAGGTGGGAGATAAAGAGAAACAGATGTGATCAATGAAAATGGGGGCTTATTTGCCCGATGTTTTGGGTTCATGCTAAAATCCACCGTCAGGGAAACATAAGGCAGCTTCAAGTGTTAATCCGAAGCTTCATATTTATATTTTTCTCGTTCTATGGACTTTGTTTCCCTCTTAAACAAAAATCTGTCGACTCAGAGGAGTCCAAACCGAGACTTTGGCTTGCCGATTTTATACTTTATAGAGTGGGCAGCTATTGTGTCAGCACTGTCTTTATGGCATCTGATAAATTCAATCTCTACTTTCGAGGCCGGTCCCACTTTTAATCATTTCAGTATAACTGTTCAAGGGCTTCGTCTAAGGCCAGCCTACGACAATGAACGAGCAAATATTCTTGTAAATGATTAATCATATTAATATCCTTCTACAATTTTTTGACCTCCATGCTATGGAGTGCATATATATGGCAGCTGTTTGTTGTTGTTAAGCCAGCGCTAGCTGCGACGGAATGTGTGCGCTACTCGTGTACCACAAAAATCGGTTACATTGTGTAGAATGGGGCGTGCCCGGCAGTGTTTCGCCTTCGCTCTGGTTGTCTGACGGCCTGGGATGATCTGCCTGCAGTTCTATTCCTCAGGCATTATTTGTAGTCTACATGCGCTCCCGCGAGAGCTCAGCACAGCTTCTACGGCTCGAGAGAGAAGTCGCGCATCCCGCATCTTGTAAGGGACGCAAAAAGACACAGTAATTGATTTAATCCAACAATCTGCAGCCAGTACAAGCGACAATTTAAGTTCTAGGAAGTAATTGGGAGGAATTCTCAAGACGCGAATTGCCAAGCACCCAGCGGCAGTGCGGAAAGGGACGTCAATTCGCAAGTAGCGACTCATTCGACGAGACCCGGCCACACATCCCCGTGTGATGAGGTCGAGATTCTCGCGAGAGGTGATAATCATGTGAGTCGCGAATTACTTGAGTTATGAGTCACGGATCCCCAGGTTATAAAAAAGTGCAACCACCTGCCCAACCCACATTCGATGCTGAGGCTCAGTTTGACCAAAGCCATTCCCACTCGGGACACACAGGCGAACGCATAGCTTGCTGCATGCGCCAGGGATCCAGATCGTCGAATAAGGATCACGTCCAAATCCACCAGGGGTGATGGAAGTTAAGCTAGGTTACGCAAGCTATCAAGCGACTAGCCCACAAACCGGCAACCATAATGGATAGAGCAACCATTATTTGTCATGGGTATTCGTTAGAATAGCGACAGTGCCCCATAAATACTGCAACTCCCTATGTGGGAATTACGCGTTTCTATTATTGCCAGGCGAATATAATTCTTGTATAAGCGATCGGGCTCACTTCTTTTCAATCCTCAGTCCTTTTCAGCCACCACAAGATTTTGGAGCATCCCTAATCTAGGGTTTTGCCTAAGACGTTTACAAGAGCCGTCTGAGATCTCCTAGCCACTCTGATGTCGATAAAATTTCTACGAGTGAACGTTACGCCATGTTTCACAGGTAGCACTAATATCTACGGCCTTATATTCAAGAATGGCTTGCATGTTACAGCTGAGATAAATTGCGCTTCTTTTTATCTTCATTATACTTGGTGATTGCAAGATTTGAACTTTTTTTCATACTGGACGGCATTTTAGCTCAAACTGAAGGTCAATTAGAAATGGTAGATTTTACCCGTTGGACGATATTCTCTCCACCGTCCGCAATCATGTGCAACGTCACATTTGTCTGGAGTACACATTCTTATTTTCGCCATTGACCAATACCTATCCACTTTTTACGGTGAATTAACAAATATTGTGATATGGCTTGTTATCAAAGAATTGAACTCATAAATGAAAGAAGTTTGTTTTCTGACCGAAAAGCTTATATTTTATTAAGAAACAATGTGTCCGAAGACCAACTTAATAATTTTATTCCAACTCGATCATTTTTGGACTATGCTAGGGCATATATTATAATCCGTTTGGTTGAGAATAATCACTGATAGATGGCTAGATACCCGCGTAGTACTGCATTAGTACGTGCTCCGCACCTGACCATCGAAGGGTTTACATTAAAGAGCCCGAAAGTTGACGGTGCAAGGCAATAGCAAACGCATTTAAAACCAACCTTATTGAACAGCAAATGAGTCATTCACCAACTTACAGTTCAACTCAGTCGGCCGTCGCGTCACTATAGTAGAGGCGTTACCTAACTTTGACTAACTGCGTCGAATACTTGATATAGTTTAATTTGTAGTGAATTATATCCAACGCTCACGTGACGTAAAACGTTATCTTTACACTATTATCTGGCCAAAATCTAACTAAAGCTCATTTAAAAAGAACAACGTAGATATCCAGGGAAACTGTGTGGCTAATAATTAATGGTTTTGCGTCATGATGGTAATCCTATGGGATTATTTCTAGAAATACCTCCGGCTTAACAAAATAACTTCAGCTGATTTTTAGGCTAATAAATTTACACATGTACACCTTAATCACTCGATTACTTTTTAGGATTTTGTTTGAATGGCTTCGATAGTTATAGCGTTGATGCATATGTGCAGTCCGTTACATTCTGTCCGCCACCGCGAATGAACAATTTGCGAAAACGTTTTCTAAACGCATGATAGAATAAAAGATTACCACTTTGCCTGCAAGATCAGTTTCCTTTTCATGAGAATCTGAATACTTGCATGCATAATCAGTTTTCAGGAACCAAACGACCATGCGAAGGGGAAGATCGTGTAGCTAGGAGAGCCATTTCGTTCTCCAAAACTTTCACAATCATGCCAGATTTTATTCGACATTTTTTAGCCGGAGATGGAAGTAATCACTGTTCACATATATATGACGCAATTTTCGATCTTTAAAATTTGCTACTGACCGAATAGGATCATGCAAGTAATCAGCGATCACCTAAAACTACACTCCTGAAATGGCCAAAAAACTGTGCAGGTCAAATAAATCGTAGGTTCACAAAGCATATAGAGTTGCAATTGTCTGCTGCTTGATGTGGTGATATGTATGTGACACTGAGGTCTCTGACCGCCAACCCGACATAAATGGACTGTGGTTGAGTGCAACGGAGCAGGCCAAAATAGCCTGGTTATGGAAAGGTATCAGGTATTTTGATCAGATCTAAGGTGGTTTCCATGTCGACGAAAAGGCCAAGCGCTCTGTAGCTGTCTGCAAGGAGCAGAAGTTTGTAACAAAAGTCATTTGAATGACAGTTGCCCATAAGAAACCTGCTTTTCCTAGCTTTATATCAACATTTCAGGAAAATTTGTTTACTTCTTAAAAATAAGACATTACTTTGCACCACGCACAGGTTTTCGCGGGATACCTGTAGAAATTACTGGCCCCTCAAATGCCCGGCAGCAAAAAGGCATACTTTTTGATCGATAGTTTGGACACTTCGACGTACTCGAACCACTGAGACGTTCACAGCTTAGTATTCCCATAAATCATGCAATGTCGCTAAATCGTATATTAATTACTTTTGCTTGAAGTCATCTCCTAAACTAATTGATGAGGGAAACTTGCTTGAGTCGTCAGCCTACTGTATCAACTGTTGTGGACTGCTTGCACCAGGTTGGGTGGGAATTTTGACACAACCTTAAAACATTCGGTGTCCATTCGGTCAGGGCTTGTAGTTCCGTTGGATTAGAACGTTGACTGGACTTAGGGGTTCCTAAACCACCGGTGTGGTCAAGATTTGCAACAATCAGAATTCATTTAAATTGCTTAACTTCACCAAAAACATTAGATCTGCGGGAAATACATTCTGCTTTCTTGAATTCTATAAATCAATTTTAAATTATACCTTAACATACTACCCAACGTAAAATGCTTAATAGATGGCGTTACATTTTTTCTTCAGAAATGCGGTTCGCTTGTGCCAACGTTCCCTTACTCATTGCATTTCGTGCAGTTTGAATTCCTTTTGAATTCTAGACGGTATTTGCTTGGTCCTGACATGCTTCGACTTTATAGCATTGTGACGTGCAACACCCATATTTTCTTCTGCTTAGCATTTCGCCTCAAGCGAGGTGGAGCAGCCAAAGAGCCCGACTCCGTTAGATGATCCAAACGGCGCCACAGAATGTGTATCCTTAAGCACTGCCAAACGAAACTTCCGGAGTCGACTGTTTCGTTGGTCCACACTGACTGGCCGCCATCGAACAGGCCGCTCTAGCACCTCATCCGCCTCCGGGGAGACCAGCCCTTCACCTCTGCCCCTGTCCACAGCCTTAGAGGAGAAATGGCCCTGCCCAGCTTCCCCCTCCTCCGTTGAAACTCCGCTTTTTAAACGTCCCCTTCGTTTTCGCCTCTCATTCAGGTCAGCTCGAAGCTGACTTAAACCCATTTTTTTCTTCTTATTCTCCATTTAATCGAATACCGGATGGTGCCGGCCACCTGCGGCTCAGTATTCCGCTGCCTTCCTGTAGTATACACAAGGAAAACTGTCATACCGAATGTCGTGCGTTACTTAGGACTCTTTGGCGCAAAAAACAACCAATCAACTGATGCTATTTTCCAAAAAAGAGCATACTATTGTCACGCTAATGAGGGGTCTGTGGACATTTTGTAATAAATTCAGCGCATTTTTTATATTTTACTTAAAATTCACTGTTGCGACAATTCCCATCAGAGAATGCAGAAGGGTATTTGGAAGGCAGCATACGCCAACGTTCGATAAATTTGCATCGCGCTAGTACATGTGAACGGGTTACAAATTAGGATATAGTCGTCTTTTTATACAATTGAGTCGTGGGAATAGGGGTCGATAAGAGAAGGCTGGTTACGCGGGAGGGGTTGGTGGAGCCAGCCTGGGGAAGGGGGAAGGGGACAAAGAGAACGCGGACGAGTGTGTGCAGCTGAGTGATGGTGGGCCATGCCAAGCGCGGATCTTGTTGGAGATTCTGTTGGGCACACAACGCCGGCTTCCTCAACCTCATAGTGGTCGCTTCTGTTGTTGCTAGCAAGCGCTAGACCACGGACTTTGGCTAGTCTGATGGGACCTTATGTATCACCCATAATGCTTTGCTCTGGTCCACACGACTCCCAGAATCAAAAATGTTGGCGAGAATGGCGCTGTTTAAGCTCCTGACTTTACTTTTTTCTCAGCAATGCCGGAAGGTGTTTCTTTATTCATTTGGTTAGGTGCCGACTCGTGTGACCAATTTAAACCCTCTCCACAGGAGCATGTACATGATTAGATACACATGGAGGTGGTCTTAGCTGGCAACCTAGCCTTATCTTCCTCGAGCAGGACCGGACTGATTGAGAATAATACCCGAACATTCGCTGTTGGGAAGGTTCGTGCCGTGGTTTGCCCTAGAAAGGTTCTTATGATTTCACTTGCTGCATCCCCTTGAAAACGGACTTCGAGGAACAGTATCTTCTTTTCCCCGATGGATGTGGTGGGGGGGTTATCTGTCTCGCCCCAATATTCTTCGTGATAAATTTCCAAGGCTACCCGTTCTCACGAAGCAGGGCCAGGATTTTCTTAACCTCTATCTCAATACTGTATGTCCAACAAGTTTTTGTAGCCCCTTATTCTAAGCAGCGGACTAGATTGCATTTCTGTTGGACGAGTTCAAAACAGTTTGATTTTGCGTATTGTTCGGACCAGTTTTCCTACGGATAAGCACACCTTCGGACGTGACCGTCAGGGTTTCAACTTAGGAGGATGTCTAAGAGAATAAAAGTTGCATAAACAAAGTGAACATTTAAATAAAACGAACAAGTATATGAGAGAATATCAGTATTTCTTACATGCTATCGAAAAATATTAAAGGAGGCTGAATTCGAGTTTACTGTGGTTTAATCGCTACGAAAATAGTGATGGTTGACGCACAAACCAGCCGCATATGTGTCTCTCTCTTGTTGCCTTGGTCTGAAGACATTTCAAGACAATACACAAACCAATTGAAATGAGATTGTATTTTGGATGTCGTACAACCATGAAGGTACGGTTTGAAAAATGGTAATCACTAAAAAAAATCTTGCACTTTAGAGGTAAACGGTACGAATCAGCGTTTTTTCGAGGACAACTATTAGCTAACTGCAACCAAAAAATTGCGCACTTCATATATTTGACGCAAAATTGTGATAGCTTGGATTTTCTTTTCTGTTGTGTTTTCGTTTCATCCAAGATAAAGTCCTCTGCTTTATGTGCCTAATGTAGGAGATGAATTCATTTCATAGGTTGAAACTGTTGAACTTTATTGGTTTAGACAATCTCTTTGCTCTAATTAACATGGTTTCGGAGGTCTTCGGATTTCAGCACAGCTGCACGCGGCTGACAGCTTGCCGCCGAAACTGTCTGCAGGGTAAACAACAATTAAAACTCCAAACAGAATAATATGTATAGAAACAAAAACGAGAAATAATGAAGGTTTCGTCTAGTCTACAGTAGTCTGCAGTAGAAAATGACAGAAAAAAGAAAGACAGCATAGAGGAATTGTGATACGATTTCACGAGAAATCGAATCCTCTCTGGTATCGATGGCAATATGTACAAAATGTCCCAGGAAAAAATTCGCAAGTGTTTCTGGCGGGAATGCAATGCAACAATGCGAATTGGCTGCCTATTATGGCTGAAATCGGTTGAGGCTATCGAGCCCAGTTAATGCGATATCAACAACCTGCAACAGCGAAAAGAGAAGACGCCTTTCCCCAAATCGAAGTTTGTTGCTATCTTTATTTGTTAGTTTATTCAAGCAGGCGTATAGAGCCAACTTCATTCTATCAGCTGGGTCAAAGCCTTCCACATTTTTCTAATTATGAGCTGAGTGAACATTGACGAACGAAGAGAATAATTTTAATAGTTGATTACCTTGTCTTATATACTTTAGACCACCGATATTCTTGCTGGTCGCTTATAAATATGACTGCAAATGTGAATAAAGAGTGACTCTACTTTTGTTTAGCGATGCTACCCATGTAAGCATTCAAGAAGTCAACATTGGCGAACTTACGTTTTAGATTAAGCATAATCAGCCAATTGGAGTAATATAAGGACGGGTATTATGATAAAGATATAAGCATCCAATAAACTGTACGTAAGGTTAGA
>UYRU01044836.1:833-13125 GCA_900617775.1 Dibothriocephalus latus | reverse complement strand
TAACCCTAAAATTAACCGCAGCCCTCACCTCCACCCTAAACCTGCTTTCCCCGAGATTTAGCGCAACGTCGCATCTATTGTGGGCGGGTCCTATTTCCGTGTCCTGTTAAGGCAGCCACACAAGCCATTCTGTCCGTCACAGGAGGGGACATCCGCGTGAGCCACGAGCTACTTGAGTCATCTTTATCCGGCCCGAAGGGGGATTAACAACCATAATGACTCATCGCTGCCATATCGTGTGTTGACACTATCTGGGTGGTGTAATTGGGCTCGCGGTGAAGGCGTAGGCCATCAACACTTGCGCTGACAAATGGCCAAGTAATTATCCCCCCAAGAATCAATCATGGTGATTACATCAGGGGGATATCAAGGTACCGGGGTATGTACGCACAAGCCATCAGCACATCAATTACGACTTCCAGCGATGAACGCAACTGCAGTTAAGTATAGTGCGCATACGATGACATGGCAAATGCGTCCGATGGATACTGCATTCTGTGACCCCCGTCACCGTTTTCTGCGGCTGACTCTGAAGATCGATGTTTCGAAGAATCTGAAAAGTCAGACCAAGAAACGGTAGGGGTAGCTTATTTGTCCCCACCCCTCCTCTCGACAGGACAGCTGATCCGGCGTTAAATTTCGGGGGAATTAGGCTTACAATTCAGATCAAGATTAGAGTCTGGGTTAAAAATAATGTTAAGGCGTAGGACACGGTAATATTTACCATTCCTGGAATATAATGTGTGGCATCCTGTGTTCTGTGCGGAGAGGGACCATAGAATTGTTTCTTAGTCACGAAATTTCGTCTTTCGCTCATATCCTCTTCTTCATATGAACAGCTTTCTCGAACTCTCCTCTTCGCTTCCATCGTCAATGAACGGACTACTACTACTGTTTTACTAATTTACATTAAACTTTAAACGAGTAATCTTTAGTCACGTTAAAGTGGTGTCTCGTTGATGCGACTGAAGGAAGAAACAGGTGCATTCCCTGTTGCCTTGACGTTACGATCTAAATTCCTTGTTGGCAGACAGATGCTGCAATGCCATTTCTAGATTATTCGCCGCGATGATGTAGGCAGACCACCTATGATCCAAAACTGTTGAAGAATGCGTAGAAGACGAAGTCATTTATGTTTTTCTTCCACCAGCAAGCAGCTATATCAACCGGTTGCTTACAAACCAAAATCATCAATTCCGACTTTAATTGGTTTTGTTTGTGTTTCTTCTACCCTCTAATACCTGCATGATTATAACGCGAGAGAACTAGCTTCAATCATGCTCCACTTTCAACAGTTCATTTGCAAACTAACGTCCTGACGGAAAGATCGTCCCATAGTCCAACATTTTGAATAGCTCTAGGAGACATTCAAGATGCCAGGTCTTGTAATCTGTTATAACTCACTTGATTCCATACTTCATTAGTGTCTGGTTATGGTAAGGGGGTCTGTTCACTCATTTGCTCAACAACCAAATAAAACATAGTCAAATGCTCAGGTAGTAACTGTGACCTCGTAAATCCTCGTTTGAAACAGAGTGTGGAGTGAGAAGCTATCGATACTCCATAACGAAACTCCCACTCCAACTTCATGGATTAGAAAAATGGTTCGGAATGGGTTCACGCCACTCTTGTTCTCAGATCTCCCTCGTACTGCCTTCTACTTGCTTTTTCAAGTAAAGTTCACTTTTCACGAGCTGTATTGTTGCTACTAATGAGAGTTACAGATACATTATGGGACGAATTTTCCACTACTATAACGGGATGCAGTTTGTTCCGGTCACGTCCAATATGTAAAATCTGATCTAGGATCACATCCAGTATCGTTTTTATGGTTCCTGCTTCATGATCAGCAACAATATCTACTTGCTTTCTTTTACTTTAGGACTTCCAAGCCAGACAGCACCTTCAGGAAATTTGTTCCATCGCTGACTCCGAGGAGCATGCCACACAAAGAGTTCGTACCGTCCAGGAGAGCTCCCTTTGTCAGAGTTTGGATCAGAAGAGCAGTTCATCTTACCACATCGCACCTCTGGGAATTCTGTCCACGATGGTGACTGAGCAGCTCAAACTGCCAATCTGTGCCTTTTTGCCGATCAGTTCAGCAGCTGAAGGTGCGTTAAAGCGGGTTACCTCCGCATTACTCTCTCTCTCTCTCGCTCTCTCTCTCTCTAAATTTTTCGGATAATAATTCGTAATGAATAGTCGGGATTGGATTAATTATCCCCTGGCAGTGGTGTCGTTCACAGCCCAATAGCCGTACTCTTCAAGCTGGGCAGAAATAATTTTAACGGAATTAGAATAGTGATGTTGGAATATGACGGTTGCAACTATCTAGGAGATCTTCAGACTGTATTGACAGGTCATGTCAGAATGCTGGCAAGAGTGAGAGACCTGAATGATAATTTTGAGTTTATGTGTCGTCAGCCAGTATAACAAATGGCCAGTTATTTGGACGGCTTGGAGAGCCAGATGTAATGTTACGCGAAAAAACGAACACAGCCTAGTTTAAATGTAGAACAAGCTTGAACAGAAAAACGTAGCTATTAGCGTAGGAATATTTAGATTTACGTGTGCATTTACTTGCTGCAAATTCATGTCAACGAACTTCGGGCCTCTAGGTCATATTCACTGAAGATCCGGCATTTATCAGCGGTCTTCGCAATAAGTGCCTTTATTTCCGTAGAGATCTTTATAGTCAATTTAAAAGTCAGGCTTGTTAAAATAGGGGTAAACTCGTCGTTACACGAGAGGCTGACTTGAAAATTCGCGATGGCAGTTAGATTTTCCTACGAGCCTCTCTGCTTTCAAAAAAATATATACCTTTGAACTTGACAAGCTCTTCACACGCTCTTATAAGCCTTATTACTCTTGCACTTTTATAAACACTAACTATACCCTTAAACCCTGTCTTGTGTACTCCCAAGTAAGAATATCATTAATATATAAAAACATCCCGCGAAATATCGAAAATATGCAGAACTTATCCTAGAAGAAAACTGGCGAGGTGTAAAGTCAAGAAAAATCAACCTACAAAATGGCAAGGAAGTACTGTAGGACTTCATAGGCGTGTAGGCCTTGGCTTCTCTTTCTAGCCTCTGCTAAGGTCTGTGGTTGGTTAAACGAAAGCAGAACAATCTTTGTTAAGCATGATATTCGTCATGCAAGTGAAGATGCACGATTTAGCTAAGAACGCCCGTTCTCTTCGGAAATAAATAAAGTCCGTGGCTTTAGGCGACAAAACTAAGATAAGTTTATATTTCTTTATGTAAGAGCTTACAATTTAGCGTCTCCAACGTGCTACGAGTATGGCCGTGAATGACCTCCTCTAAGGACTGGGTATTTTTTCAGTCATGATGTGAGAGCTGGCGTGTCACCAGCAGTAATTAAAAACGTTCTGAAAAACCGACTGCCTAAATTATTGAGAGGTTTCCCAAGTGTTGCTATAAAGAGGCATTTAACCGCCGACACCACCAAACGTCAGCTGTTATTTTGACCCCTTAATATCCTTTGTTGCATGCACGGTAGAGAAGCAAGACGCGAAAAGGTCATAAATTTGATACATAAAAATTTGTGTTCTAGCTTCGAAGGAAATGTTCTCCAGTTTGATACTATGTTTCTATGAAGATACCTGCGCCTAAAGGGAGCAATACGTAAGCGTAGGAATTGTTGCTCGTTCAAAACATTTATGGTGTTCCTCAAGCAACAGTACTGTGAAATAGCTCATTTGAGGCGAAGTAAAAAAGGATGACCGTTTTCGTAAAGGATGAAATTTTAACTGGCAATTTAACCGATAATTTAGCCAAATAAGGGCGTGATGTACGTCAAAGTTCACCAGACACTGAAGAAAGAGGATTTATTGCTACCAAAGAATAGAAAGTGAAGTGTGCCATCAGAACGTAAACGTAACTACGTTTTTTCAGAACATACAAGCCTTCAATTTTATTGCATAAGCTAGTGAATAGCTGCAGCACGTTATATCCAGTCTATTGATAGCCTAACTTTAAATTCATTTATTAGGAAGTTTGGCAGATTTGCTTGATTTGATTTGACCCAATTGTGAAAAACTCGAGGTTTTACTGAGAGAAATTTATTAATTTATGCAATGGCTTTCTCCCTGTGCATGGTTTGCATGCATATGCAAATAGATGAAGTAGATGGTTTTCTTGATAACATCAGTGATATGTTTCTTCATGGTTGTGAAATAGCGCATTTCGGGAAACCCGCTTATGTGTCTTGGCAATATAAGACCCCAGGGATGTTTTAGAATTTATGATGCACCATTTTAGCAGCTTTCTTTGAAAGGCTCAGTCGTTATTCTCTTTACCATTTGACGGACAGGCCATTGTAGAAAGTACGGCAGCTTTCCTACCATTTGGCATCAGTCATGCTATTCTTCCATTTGACTTGAACTCAAACTTAATTACTGTAATCTCAGCAGTTGGGATGGGTTCAGCTTCCTATTGAAATGACAGTAGCAGAAGGATACATGATGCAAAAGTAGATCAACATTCTTTGACCGTTAATCGGCGCAATAACGAATCCAGGGCTGTTATCAACTGCTTCAGGCATACCATTCAAGAAAATAGATGACGAAAGTCTGGCTGCCATTCTGGACACATTACATATTCGCCAAACATGCTCCGTAAAATGCCCCTGTACATAAATAATTGCAACTAAGTAATTTTACCAGGAAAAAGCCTCTCAGTTTTGGCAAAACGCCATGTCACCTGATAGAGACAAACATACTCAAGTGTACATTGCGCAAAATCAATATTTGTGGACATTTTTCTATTTAGATTGTTTAATGTTCTGCGTTTTCTAAAAGTCGAGTTTAAGCATTTAACAGGAATCTTCGCATTGTCGGAATTTCCGCCCCCTACTAAGAAGATTGTTATGTGTAATCCACGCTTCTAGTAGTTCTTTACTATTTTAGTTTAATTGCGAAGATGCCAGTATTGTACTTTACTTGTATATTTCTGACTTTCTGGTGGTATTTTGTGAATATTACGTTGCTATCACACAGTAGCTGATGATTTTCAGTCTGTCTTTTGTGCAATAAGTTCCGAGGAAATTAGGCAAGGTAGAATTCCAAGTGAAATTTACAAAGATATGCCGCTTGCCGTAGACCGGCGATTGTAGGAACTGGTACTTACATATTACTGTTAACTTGCATTCTTTCTCACGAGCTCATTGACTTGGTAATTTTGTTGGTATGAACGAAACTGCATGTACTACCAGTATAGTCATCCTGAACAACTGGCCATCATTATTCAATTTTATTCTCCTCAAGGCTGTGAAAGTCAGTAAGATGACAGCCACTCTGGTGCATCGGAGATAAGTTGAACAGCATCAACCCTCCTGCCAACACTTGATTAAGATAAACATTCGTATAAATGACAGAATCACCAACCAGACAAGGATTTGAGCCCACCTGCCCAAATTTTTCTGATGGTAACTGGTAACATTCATATAAACGAGTGTGATTGAATTCAAGGCTCCTAGTGTGAGCCACGTAACTCAGTTAGCTAGAGCGTTGGCTGTGGGTTCGGATCCACTGAGGTCATCGGAAAGGTCCCGTCGCAACCTATGAACAAAAAAGAGCCTGAGCCCTAATGTAGAGATAAACCGAACATGTAGTGAGCTTCCAGATTACCCTGTGTGAAGGTACATGCCACAGAGCAGGGAAAGGAATGACTAAAATTGCTATAGGGGCAAGAAGTGGCCGCTTCTATGTCGTCTGTTGAATCCACTGCTTACCTCAGTCTCACTGCCACATTCTTCCTAAGCTAAATCTGTGACATACAAAGGCCGTTACAACAGGTTTGTCTTCCACCGCGTTGGACTGCTCGACGTCAGTAAGACAGGGCGTATTCCCAAGGGGTACACCCGCAGGAACGATTCCTTCAATTCTAAACAGTTGCCACGTAATCATGCCTTTGTGTACTGCAGGAGTCTTTAATTTAAAAAAAAACTTTATGGCTACGTTAAAAAGTGCGCTTCGAAAACGCAAAGGAAGTTAAAAGGACGCGGAGGCTAAATCTACTTATTTGCGTGTGAGTGGGAATATTGTTGCTTTGGTTGCCTGACAGGAAACTGTCTACGTGCTACGGTTTCGTAAGTGGACTTTTCCGTTGTTTTTGATCGGAAATTGCTTCGTCTGGTACAAATCTCATCAAAGTGCAGAAAACATAGGCTGCGTAGTCCAAACCCCCATCAAGCTATAGTTCGTCGGATGCTGGTTCTTTAGGAGAATTTATTCGTGGCCGGATCGCACGCAGCTCCCAGGTGGACGGTTTCCCGCTTAAGAAGAAAATTTGAATTTCCAGGACAATTTCTGATGGCGACCAGTAGAGTCTTAAGGGATTGCAGACGAGATGCGTCGTGTTGTATTACCATTACCGTTTGTGAGTTTTTTTTACCGAATCGACGTCGAACCATATTTGACCGTAAACTGTCGCTTCGTTGGCGATTGCTCATTCGTCAGACCCGGGAGTCTGTTTATTTCACAACTAACCCTCGTAGACGGACGCCCAACTTACACAGACCTCCTGATCCAATCCTTTGAGGGTAAAACGATCGGTTTCAAAAGATATATCGTTATGGCCTATGCGTTGTAAACGAAGCGGCATTTAGTCCCTATAAATCGCCACCCTTTGCTTGATTTCTGTATGCACAACTGATACTGAACCAGTTATGCAGTTCTCATAGCCAGTAGCGATGAGATATGGTGGAAATTGTTTTCTTAAAACTGAGGAGCAACCCATGTTTCCAAATCCGTACATTAAGTTTCACTCAACTGCTTAATACGATTAAGTTATCCCTAATTGCACGAAACTTTGCTTTAAACCAAATAATCGGCCGATTCTGGAGGTTTTACTTAGTTCCAAAAACATTTCAATTATCATTTTTTTCATTTGGTTCAAAGTTGGTAGTATAAACCGAAACAAAAAAAGCAAAATATATTTCAAATAGTTTGTAAAAAAATGAGAGAACTATTTAGGAAAGTGGGTATTAACAGCCGTTTTTGCTTTAAAAGCCAAGTTGTTTGGGAGTCATTCATCCTCATAAAAAACATAAACTATGTGTTTTTATGTTCAATCTGGCGTGAATTATAATTGCTGGGTTATGCAACAATAAGTCCATCTACGATCTCATCCATGACTTGCGTTTCTCTTTATATTACATGAATGGAATGGGATATGGGACGGCAGTTCAACAGAATGGACCATAAATCATACACTGATTAGAATATTCTCTACTTTTTAGACTACTGTTTTTTATTATTTCTTCATAAGAAAATAGACGCGAAAGTGTAACTTCACCTTATACATCAACAGCGCAAGAATATTTTATTCAAGGGTGTCTGGCTTCAGTTCCGGAAAATTATTTTTTATTCAACTGAAGTATCCCTAAAAGGACATCGGCTTCTATGTGTAATTACTTTGGTTTTTAATTCAGCATCAGTTTTTTTAAGGTTTTGAACTATTGTTGGCTTGCTGATGCACGAATATGATCAAGAGATTGGTACGGAGGGAGAAACAAGTTGTGTAATTTCTAAATTCATCGACAGCATTGGTCTAAAACGACTCTTTAAATTTTAGGAGAACGACTTACGTATGGGCTGTAACACCATTTTCGTAGAACCAGATTCTGGAGTACCGAACGCTTTTAGTACGAGAAAACTGTAGCATTTATATCCATCACTCGCCACTTAGACCCAGATCTGTTTATTTGGCGTCTTAAAAAACTAACAGCCCGATTATCTGCGGCCCTGCTCCGACAACAGGACAAAAATAATGCAATTTGCGTTGAGATGTATGGCTTGGAATTAAGCATGCTCCCTAAGATGTGCGTAGTGTTTAATATAGTATCGCTTTAAATTGAAATGAACTTCATTCGATCTAAATGTAGTTACTAATAAAATCCCACACTGTGATTACTATTTTTGAAATTTACCTTTACACTGCAAAATCTGAAGTTTTTATATGTGCACCGGTTAGTGTCGGAATTCGGTCATATATGGAATAAGACGACTATCGGTCGTCGATCTCCGTCAAAATGACGACTTTGGTAAACCAATTCAAAGAGACCATTTATTAGTCAAAAGGCCAATGTCTTTTGTTACCCTATTACTTATGAGGGGTATATCCTTTATTAGCACGAGTATAACATTTTTGGTCTTCGGAAGGCTGATCCAAAGCAAGTCTGGATAACTCCTGTTATGCAACTATATAAAATTAACATGGATCCACTTGGCACATTATTTTGGTATGTAATTTTTGTGTTCAACGAAGTAACCTATGGTTAGAATGGCAGTATTGAATTTACACAAATCACCTTGATATATACATATGCTCTTTCAGCTTCAGGATATAAAGTTGTCAATCTAAACAAAAATATTATTAATTTCCATACCGGTACTCAATATGGGCTCCTTTAAACTTCAATAATATTTTATCAGTTCTTTATCGATTAAACAATTTTATAATTTTCAGCCTACCTGCGACCGTTATCTGCAGCCGTGTGTCATTAAGCCGTTCTCGCAACTTTACTGGCAAAAGCTGTACTGTCTGTCTTCTATAGCAAATTCCTGGGAAACAGAGTGCACTACAGAATTTCAAAATACAACTCGATGTGATTGCCGAGCAAGACAAAAGGATTTCGAATAAAAGTGCACGGCAGGTTTTTTCCAGCGCCAGCATTCGTTTTTCAGACACTGAAAACCCGCGCATCGAAAGATGTTTTGCGAGTTCCATATAAAAAGTATTGCGCAAGCCGCGCAGGGTTTTTCTGTACACTTTCAAAGGAAGTATGGTTAGAGGAAAAGTTAATTATCTCCATCGAAAATCATTTTAAAGAAAATCAGCTTAAGTCCGACAATTTCTTCCGGCGATGAAGATAGTCAGTGAACGGAACAGAAAAACGCGCTTGTGGACGGACTAAATTATATTCCCTCTTAAACGAAAGTTTTGTAAGTAAAAGGTGAAGGATAGAACATAAATAGATGTATATGCGCAAAGATTTAAGGTCCAGATATCTTATCGTTTTCATCATCCTCCAAAGAAGACGAAGGAAAAGGTGGGAGGACGTAGACCGAATTATATTGAGGATGACGTTTTGGACACTTGCTTGTTTCCATCGTCAGAGTAACGTGGTGATAATACCAGGCATGCAGCAAGGCTGAAACAGTCCCGGGAAACAGGAACAGTCACTAAGTTACTCTGACGATGGAAACAAGCAAGTGTCCGAAACGTCAGTCTAAACATAATTCGGTCCATATCCTTGCACTTTCTTTCTCGTCTTCCTTGGGGGATGCGCACGTTTGCTATTTTATATTTTTTACTCAACCATTAACTTCACTTGATTCCAGGATTTTTAGACTTGTCATTTTGTTGCATCTGAGGGCTTTGGCGCGATAGTATGCCGATCTGGCTGTTAGGCATTTGCTCACCATTCTCTGACCATAACTTCTCTTCTGCTTCTGCTTTACAGTCTATCTCGGCAAACAAATCAACAAGTCATCGCAGAAGGCAAAAAACAAGACAGAACAGTATGCTCCGCTTACCTCTCAGCGAGACCAACAACAACTGCACCTCTTGCTCTTCAAACACTCAACTTTTGCTGCGTTTGTGACCGGCATCTATCGCCTCTGTCTCACCACTATCCTTCTCGGGGTTTGCGTGTGCTGGTTACTCGCTTGCAAATATCTGATCGCGCAAATGTGCTCCAGAACCGTGTCGGTTTTGACAAACCGGGTGAGTCCCTTCGTCCTGGGAGATGATGCTTTATGCAGTTCTGAATACTGGCTGCACCCATCTAAACTATCCGCGTAATCAGTTTATATGTACAAAACATGAATAAAAATCGCAAGTTAACGTCTCTCTAAAACTATAGGTGAAGGTATACTCCCGATTGAAAATAAAACAGCTGCCGGGAGCCCAGCAAAGGTGGATCTATTTGTCAGAATGTCGGCATTTTCCTACCTGCTAACCATTAAAATTAGAAAAATGGCAGTGCGGTAAAAAAATAGGTGTTTTAAAAATGGACCAGTCTCACAGCTCACTTATGTTCCTACAACTAATGCTATGCCGATGCCTTTCACTGTTAGGCCCATTCTGTTTTTACGAAATAAGGCATCGGTTTAAATCTCTGACATAGTAACTGCTCCATCTACGTTGCCGAAATGCCACAATGATAGCTCTTAACGAGAAGGCAAATTTCCGCTGTGTCTGGCATCTCAACGAGTGGATGTATGAGTATGATAGTTGTTATTGTTGTTGATCAAAATGGTGGTACTCTATGACCGTTTTAACTCATCCAATAAGCATAATGGAGCACACACGATGGTTTGCAATCTGCACTAGCAACGTCCGGATTGCTGATATCATGGTATGATAGAGAACGTCAGCAAATGACTTGAGTCTAGAGTCCACTACTGTGTGACAGCACAGCTGGAAGATAGAGGTCGATAAGTCGAGACGGGCAATTCTAGTTGGCGAAAATATGCATAAGAACTCGTCAAATCTACGTCAATGTTTTTAATCAAGCTTTTAAGCATAGAAGATTACCTGAGTAAGGATTTATGAATTAGTTATACATTTATCCTCTAAGTGCTTATCATTATTCGATAGCCTTTTCTAAAGGAAGTACATGGACTATTCATTTATTATAGTCTTTGTGAATAGTCCCCTCTCCTTAATGGAGGTTGTTTTGAAATTTGACCACACCATTCTATGTTGCTTTTTACCTTCTTTATTTGTATGCATAGCCGGTGCTTTAAATTTCATAAATACCTGCAAATTAATCGATAACTTAACATTCCTATAAGGAAGAGAAAATGTCAAGTCGGGATGAGCATGGGACATGAATTTAAAAAATACGATAGATGGATGGTTATTATCTAGAGTCCGGAACACAGAAAGGGCTCTCAAGTCGCTCAGCCAAATGTCAAGAATCGAAACCCAACCAAAGTTTATTTCCATTCGAAAGTAATAACAACAGTGTGAATTTAAATCTCGTAGGTTTTGGTACCTCCTGTATGTCTGTGGGTTGTTGACACTGAGAAGGTAGCATAGCGGTAGGAAGGCGTTAGGTCCATCCGGTGAGTTCTTTTCTCACGAAAACCATGCTGTCAGCTTTTGTTGACTGTGTGGTCGTGATGGTTTTCATATAGCAGAATATATAACCCATTAGCCTAACAATAAAGCTTCGAGGATTCCACCAATAATTCGCATATAATAACATTCTGCGGATTACACAAAAACTAATTCGATGAGATTAATAAAGAGCATATTTCCAGACTGGCATCAACAAAAACTCACTGGCTTAGTCAACCATTGCGCCTAATCTTATTCCGGATAGCTGGAATGTTGTCTTGAAAAATTAATGATAAGGATTAGAAGAAAAAGATAGAGTTTTCGTACACCCGAAAAATGCCACAAGGCAAACATGCTTGGGAGAATAATCAGGGCTTTATTGTTAGGCTTACAATAAAGCTTCAGCGATTCCCAATAATATGTTCTTCATAACGCGTTTGCGATGTACCAAAACTAATTCACTGAGAAAAAATGTATATCATCAGACTAACATCAGCAAAAACAAACTGGCCTGATTAGCCATTGCGCTTAATACTATGTTGGACAGTTGAAATGTTGTCTTTAAATTTGAATGGAACGGATAAGAAGAGCGAACTAGGAGGAAAAAATGGTCGCTGATTTTGCTGGTATCGCCCACTTTAATGCATATCACTTACAAGCGTACAAGGCTTTCGACAAACTCTCATCGGCCCATTACATTTATGTGGGAAGGGGGTAGAAGATACAAGGTAAACGTGCGGGTAAAATCGTTCATCATTACAGGCAACTTAGTCATGAGAATAGGAGAGGGGGCTCGGGGTAGATAATACGCGGCGGCCTACGCGGCAATTCGAGTTTGTTGACGTCGGACAGGGGCGGGAGGAGAAAGAGAAAGTGCGGAAAAATGTAGACAGTTATGTAACTGTCGGCCATGTCAAGCTAGAGGCTTGCAGGAGGTTCTTTTGCGCACACAAAACCGACTTCCTCAACCGGATAGTGGTTGCTTCTGCTGTTACTAGCAAACGCTGAACCAGGGACAGTGGAAAGTTTGCTTAGACCTTGTAGATCACCCTGAAGGCTTCGTTGGGGTCCATACGATGCCCGGAGTCAATCATGTGGGCAAGAATGGCGCACATGCGGAAGAGCTTTTTATGTTTCAATGTGTGGTTATTCTGGTAACAGTTTACGTCCTTACATAGAGACCCACACTACATCTT
>UYRU01044834.1:0-16801 GCA_900617775.1 Dibothriocephalus latus | reverse complement strand
CCTAAATGCATTCACACTGGTATTTGAGTAATGATCAAACTTATACAAAGTTTCGAAAATTGCATGGTCTTTGGCGACTACTGTAGACAGTTTAATTATTTCAAACATTAATGAAAAGCTTTGCCGCTTTGGCAGACCCGTCAAAATTTGCTGATCTAAATGAATCGTGCTCTAAAGAAAGACCTATGGATCCAGAAACATGAATGCTTGAAGGCTTTATACATATGTTTGTGATTTTACTTATCGGGACAACGTAAATGAAAGTGAATTGTTTGTTTTTTTGAACATAATAGTGATGCTAGCATCGCGCTTACTTGGATAACGAGGCAGGCTGCTTTTCGACATATTTTCCCTATATAATAGATGTGGTAAAGTATGGAATGTTCATAGGCAATATAAACCGCGGAATTACAAACAACGTCTAATTTGTAGAAAAAACCACACACATTGCGATAACCGAAATGATAATGTATGCAAATGAGCATTTATGTTCATCTGAAACATGACATGATTTACTAATTGCTTGGAGTGTCCGAAAGTGTACTTTTATGAAGATAATATGTTTCTGAGGGGAATACTAAGAAAAAGGTTTAAAGATTAACACAAAAGAAAGTAACTGACCTCAGGAATGACCATTTTGGGAGCGTTCTTTAAAAAAAGTTCCCAATTGTTTAGATTTTGAGTAGACGAAGTACGAGTTAACTGAAGATGTTTATCATAAGAATCAGAATACAGGGAAGTGTTTTGAAGTGGTAGATGCAGAACTCTATCGTCTCCGACGATGGGACTGACTTACGATGAATGTTGTTCCCAGAAGCACAATAAAAGTGACCAACGATTACACTACGGGTTTTTTCCGCTCTTCTTCGAACAACATACCCAATATGGGCCGTATTTCAACCATTACTTGATGTAGAAATTGAATATTTAGCCATTTATATGATCACGTTGTGAGTCTCGTGTATTCGCATAATAACGTGAACGCATTGAACCTGAACTTCAGGAAACGTTTGCATATTTTTGGCAGAAAACGCATCAACTGTATGCAGAAAACTGCAATATTTGGCCAAATGTTCCACTTTAAAGTAAAATTAATTCTTTTATAAATGATTGGAAGGACTCATATCGCTGCATCACCTTCTTAACATATTTGTTTCAGCAGTTAGCTTTTTACACGATCAAAAGACTCTTTACTGCAGGACTTCGTTAAGGCCCTTGATATTTTTTTTTTACATTTTAAGGTGTAACTTTGCATGAATATGGAAATTTGACCCAAGCCGCCATCTACCTGAACAACTATGGTCAAAAACACTGCATAGACAACTTCAACTTAGCATCATTTTATTTTTAGCGTCTGAATGTCATGAATTACACAGCTAATAATCAGACACCTTAAAATCAATATGTATTCATCAACGCTTCGAGAAACCCCTGAAACATAGTAAATTTTACTGAAGCCAAAAACTGCGCAGAAATTTTACAGAAGACATTTACACTTGGTGATCAAAATACAGTTTATGATTGCGCCTGATATCGTATTCCGATGTATCACTAACTGACTGGTCTCTGACATACATAACAACGAAAAAATTAGTCCCTGTGACGCTGTGATCTGCAAATTACAGCAAATTCAAATTCATATTTGTCATCCTTCCCATTCAACATTAGACATTGGAATAATTTCATCAAGTGATAGTAATACACATAGCAAGCATTGTACAGCTATCTAGTCAAAAGTACCATTTGCTATAGGCTTATTCGTTTGAACTTGTTCTTAAGGTGACTGGTAAAAGAATCCGTATAAAATGTTTTCTCATTTTTGCCTTTTCTATTCAACAGGTTGCTTGGATAATGTTGGCCGACTTCGGCGAGGCGAGCTTACGCATTTAACCTAAACCGCAAATATTTCGTTATGCCACATTTTTTTAAGGAAAGTTGTCATTTCGATCAAGGCAATAATGCATTCGATGCTTCCGTTGTACGTTCGGTCTTCTTACGTGAGGCCACTACGTAATATGTTTGGTAGGTTGCAAGAGTCCACGCTTATTTAACGAGTAATGACAATATATGCAATTGTAAAATGCTCATAATTTAGCCCTAGATACAACTGCTGGGAGCGTTTGTTGTGAGTAGCAGGTTGCTGGGTGCAATTTTGAGATTCATATTTAGAAGGCGAAATGCTTTATCAGACATTCCTTTGATTGAAATTTACCGGAAGAGATGGAAAAATGTGAGTTTATAAGTGCAGACATCTCTACAAAATGAAATAGAGAACCTTTGAAAGTGTCCGAATGCAACTTTGCAGTGTGTAACCATATTGGGAGAGCAGATAATTGTTAAATGGCTACATTGATATTTTATCCGTCTTGTACTGGTACTTAACGCATCTGAGAAGGCTTCTGTTCATTTTTGCTTTTCTGAGTTGTGAAAAAATTAAAAAAGTGGTCTTTCAAATAAAAAAATCGCTGATGTGACGGACACTAGGATTCACAAAACACCCGCCTGCAAAAGCAAAAATGAGCTTAAAAACACACAATGATTGAAAATGCACAGAATTAGGCACGATCAATCCTGTCTGTTAGAAACCCGTGGCACTTTGTGCTCTATGTAGAAATTTACTTCTGCTTGTGTAATTCAGCTTTTTTTCCTTCGAGCCTATTTTCCATGTATTATTTTATGTCATTTTCAATGACATTTTGGCTTATAACAGTAAACAGTTAAGGTGGAAATTAGCTGCCATGTAGTAGAGATTTCTTCCAAACTCCTGTTTTCCAGCAAGGTATGCGTTTGCCTTTAAAAACTCGTTTTTGTACGTTTCATCTTGCCATACTTTAAAAGAATATATAGCAAGTGCTTTTGACAGTTGGTAGGAATCATTAGCGTAAAACACAACTTAGTAACTGAGGCACCAGCGTAAGCACTGTTTTGACTCACCTATCTGTGGAGTAATTATATTCGTTTTTTTAGCCTCCTAGCAAATTCATGTTCAGTAAAACGGAGGAAGTTGTGGGGAATTTCTTCCAAATTTGAATATTTTTTCGTCATAAGATTTGCAATTCGCACACTAATTGTTGCTTCTGATGAGTACTATCAGGGATAATTTAGCCCTGGAAGATTTTAGGCACATGCGAAGACTACTAGTACCCATAACGGAATATTTATACGTCTTTCTACTTGGGATTATGACATATTTTCGGGTTAAGGCAGCTGGTAGTAAATTAAAATAAGGAGAGTTTAGCCGTTCTGTGCAGGTTTAATAAAATTTATTATGTAATCCATCATGTATAGTTTCTATCATTCGCCGCAAAAACGCCAAATCGTTTTTTTTAGATTATTTGCAGCAACAGCCTTTATCGGAATCAGACAATGATTTTATTATAAGAACTTAATATAAAGGAACACGGTGGTGGATTTTTTAAATCAGATATCATTTAATACATTTAAACTGAAGGGTTTCATAAAAATAAAGTTAAGCAAAACTTATAATGTTTTGGAGTTTTGGCATATAACAGTCTTATGGTGATTGGGTCCGGATGGCATGAGTCAGTGTGACAGAATGTATATATGTACTTTGGTTTAATCAGCAACGTTTTCAGTTCAACGTGAACGAGGTGATTTGATGACGTACGCGAAAGAACCAAAATATTTTTATCGCAAGAAGTCTCGGGAGCTTGCACTTTTACGCAAAGATTATATACCAAGGCAAGAGCGCATTAATAGAACGGTGAAATGATGCTTATCAGGTCATATTTTTCAGCACTCTCTTACCTTTTTTAGATTTATTTGCAAAAATGTTGATGTCAATAAGAATGCATGATTTGCTATACGCTCAATATGACGTAAATGTTATAATGGACGTGACTGAAGTTTTTACTAGTGTTTCACTGCTAAGCACCCATTTGTCTACATGCTTCGCCAGTTTTTGAAAGAATAGGCCTATTAAAACTCAAAATAAGAGAAAGAGTAGTGAAAAAAACTTATAAATAATTACCGGGTTTCAAGGAAACATGTTTTCTTACCGACTTCACCATCAACTGTAAGCTCACTGATAAGTACAGAACACGCCAGGAAAAAGACTGATTGAGTTTCCATTTCATTTACACATAAAAGCTTTAAACAATTTTAAATTCCCATAAGAATACATTATCGGAGGCAGTCGGGCTTTTCTCATTTGTCGCATATGCTTTACTGTTTTTTTTTCAGAAGAAGATAAGCGCTTATTTATTCATCTTAAAAATGAACGATTTTAACTTTTGGAAGCAATTCAGTTTACACATAATTTTTAGAATATTTTCATTTAACCACTTTGTGTTGCAAAGTAGAATTTATTATGTTGTAGCGTCTGCGCAAGTTTAATTTATAAAATATACCACGGGAGCATATTGCGCAACCTGGACGCTTGGAAGAGGCTTCATTTTCTCTTTGAAAAAAAACATAGGTACTTAGTGTAAATACGTGTGGGCAAATAAAAAAAACTGTTCATTAAAAGTCACGTAAAACCCTCGTTATAAATATTATATGTGTCATTCGATCGTCAGATTAACGTTGGAGAACAACATTTTCAATAAATATTCCTAACAAGAGTAATTCCACTTCCAAAAAAATCTACTTTTTACTTTTTGAAGTCCTGAAAATATATTTTATCGAGCGTTGTGCGCCATAACAATATACCCATATGAATTGCCGCAGGTGAGCAGAACATGAGAGGAATGATGAAGAGGCTTTAAAGTACGAACAAACAGATCCTTCGTACTCCTTTACTGAAGAGATCTAGCCTGGCAAAAACCCAGGGCGCATTAATGTGCAACAATTATCTAGCTTCAAATCAATATCAAAATTTCGCCTGCGGAAACACTTCGCGCACCTTCACTGCATCAAGTGCGTACTGGTTAACTGTCTTTTGCTTGTTTTGTCGCAAAGTGCTGATAATCTATGGAATTTCCCGTTAATGTATATAATTATCACTTTTGGTTGGGTGTGCACTAGGCTGATTGCTTTTGGCTCACTTTGCTTACTCCTTTGTCAACCATTTTTTTTATTTGATTCACATCAAATTCCGTTTATGTGGTTCGACTAATTTTGCATAGATTGTGCACTAAGCACAAAAGGAACTTATATACACGAAGATTGAGTAGTTTCTGCGTAGAAATTTATCGTCCAATTAGTGCTTAATCATGACGTAATATCTCAAATTATATGCTTCTAAGTGCTATCAACCATTTTGGAATTTAAACTAAAACACGCTTTTCTGCACCAGTGCAGATGTGAAAAGGCTAATGTAAGAGGCGCATTTTAATTGTTTTATGGAAAAAAGACGAATGCGCACCCTTGTTCGACACAAAATCTGTTTCTCATACCGAAAACCACACCTGAATGGATGGGTTGCGCATTCTCGGTTATTTTAACCTGGAAGGACCGTGCAAAAATAAAAGCCTTCCTTTGTGATATAAAGTGATATAAAGGAATCCAGCCAATATGCATTAAACTATCCAGTTATTTCTTAGTAATAAACCGGGTCGTTAGTTGAACTGCCTGCAATTTCTACAGGCCACCTGAAATCGTTTCCGTGAATGTGTAAGAACCACCACGAGGAGGTTTTTTCTACAAAGTAAAATTCTTCTTATATAAAAATTAGTACAAGTAACGAAAAAGCTCTAAATTAAGACACATTTCAGGCAGATAGTTACTAATTATGCTTCCCTGGAAACTGCTTTCTCCTGCTTTCCAAACTGTTCCCAAACTGCATATATAGCGTAACAGTTATCTCCATATTTAGCAATAGGTTGGGTTATGAATTTCAAAATGGCCCATTTAATTTAAAGTTTCATTTTATATTTGTTTATGAAAATAATTTAGTGTACGTGATCTAAAAGTTGTAGTTATTCATTGGATACTGTCTCTGTCTATATATGACTTCAAATTAAACTATCTACGTATGTCCTTTTTTTTTAAATATTAAGAAATGTTAACCGTTTGGAAATATTTTGCTTTTTGAGCTTCAAATGTGCCTCAACAAAAATGATATGTCCACTTCGGAAACCCGAACACAGACCACTTTCTACTGCATCGACCAATTAATTGCCAATTATACTTTGTCAGCAAATAAATAAAGGTTGTCCTTCCTTGTGGTTAGCCCACTTTAAGTATCCATGCATATATAGAAACGTAAAGTTAACCCGTGGCTCACAACAATCCTTTTAAGTTTTTATCGGAAAACTTTAAAGGAGGGTATATAAGAGCAACCTGAAAATCAATTTTAACTATTACATTTAAAACACTCTCTCTATCAGGATAAGGATAACAATATGGTTAACGTTCGGAAATGAGCAAAAGGCCGCATTTTTCATGAAAGTTTTCTGAAAACGCACCACTTACAATTCCTAGCCGATTATTTTGATTTACTGAAGAGCTCCATGACTACCACCAGTGCAGTCAAATTGAAATTTTTTTCCTGAAATGCGCAAACGCGATCTATTTAAGACTCACAATTATAATATGCTAACAACTTATAAATTACAGCGACTGTTATACCTGGGTAACGAAGGAGAAGCACTTAGAACCGCCGTGGATGGAAAGGCAACTAACACAACTAAGGGAGTTATAATCCATCTTCATGACGCACAAACGACGTTATTTAAGTGTACTCTTCCATGGGGTTAAAATATTGCAGTTAGGCTGAGGGACGCGTGTGAGGACTACGGCATCTGCGGGACCAAATGGTAAGGAATGGATTTGTCAAACGTTTTGACAGTTGAGGTCCCCGTACGCGGTCACGGGATACAATAGAAGGATAGCCACCAACGCTGTCACACCATCTAGCGTATATAAAGAACGTGGCAGAAATAATATAACCCATTATTGCGGAATTCAGCGTATCGCTCATCGTCCGAAAATCATCATGCTTAACCCAGTCATGCAAATGTAAGACTGACGGGATTTATGTTAGCAATCCGCCGCTGTTGAAATAAGCCAGCAATGTTGACGATTCCGGGCCGCCGCAGACATTACTTAAAATGAATACCTCACAAAGATATTAATTTTTTTCTATCGCAAACACGAAAGAGTCGGCTTTAAGAGTGGCTGCACATTTGGCTTCGATGATTATGTCGAACTGTTAGACTTAATTTGTCTTCAGAATGCGAGTACACCTCAATGTTTTGCTATGTAAAGTTCAAGGCTCTGACGCCATTTGAACTTTATATTTTTACGATTTTTACGCAAACACGCAGTTCTTTTAAATTGAAAAGCGTATTTAATAACAAGAGTCAGTCACGATTTGTGAATTTTTGTTATTCGTTTCCTTAGTTTTGCCCAAAATATGGCATAACGAACCTTTGAAGTGCTTTACTAAAAACGTTAACAAACACCAAGGCAAACACACTTTCACAATAGAGTTTACTTTTATGGATCAAAGAAGCAAATTGGACAGGTTTAATGAAATTTTTGGTACGAAAACATGTATTCGCACTTAAGGTTTGGCGATAATATAAAATACTACATTACCAAATTATCTTCACTGGGAATAATATTTGCTTTTTGCCTTTTGAGAAAGCAGATAAGTGCAAACTAAACTATTGTCCCA
Organism: Dibothriocephalus latus; assembly: GCA_900617775.1. NCBI lineage: Eukaryota > Metazoa > Platyhelminthes > Cestoda > Diphyllobothriidea > Diphyllobothriidae > Dibothriocephalus > Dibothriocephalus latus. Next base: position 9,219 of record UYRU01044834.1, on the reverse strand, counting down.
ACAGTAAAGAACGGCTTTAACTATCACTTATTTTCTGAAGAAAGTGTCAACATTGAAATTTGTATTTAATGTTTGCATAAGAGAAAAAATTCATATACTACATTCCTTAATTTCCAAGCTTATATTTTAGATTTTTATCCTATACATTCATACTACAGAACGCAAAGAGAAAGTTGGGGGAACGCCTGAGGAGCCGAAGCCTTCGTTGCGGTATCATGCAGCAGCAGAAACATCGGCAAAACGTTTTGTTTGCATCTAGGTCGAAAGTAAAGTATAACAATATTAACATAAAAAATACACACGACTTGCAGTGCTACGTTTGTGTGGAATGAGGAATCCGTGGTTATTCCATTAAAGATGATGGCCTTGGAATCAAATGTTCATCGAAATCAAGGGTTTGCCTTTGAAAATCGTGTCGTGATAACCCCGTTCCATGTCCTGCAATTAACTATTTATAGACTTCTTTGCACGCTTAAAAGCGGCGGTGTTTCTAGTAGCCTGATTGCCTTGTTTGTCGTGTATGCATTGTTACATTGGGTAGTCTTCCATAAATGCAAAAAATGATAAATTTCATAACCCGCTTGCTGCTGGAAAGGTTTGGTTTAAGAAATATAAATAATACAGAAAAAACAGATAAGCATTGCCCCTAGAGTTGAGAATACGCAGATTTTAAAGGTCTGAGCCTTAACCCATTTTATACCTGCATTTATTTGGTTTCCACCTGTTTAATGAAAATTTGTTTTCAACATAGCACACAGTCCGCGCAGGAATCAAAATATCCTGATTTTCTTAGTTGTTTTACATTTCAAATGTAATGCTACCAGGGAGCTATTGCGTCGACATCGGTCATCGACGTACATCCTCTTACCAGCTATTGAGACGAAAATGCTGCTTACTAGAAAAGAGTTCACTTCAGCTCAGTAAACCGCGGCAAACAGCGGCCGATTGGTGTCTAATCAAATGTCATTTGATACCCAAGAAATGTTCCATGCTACTAAATGCAGCAGAAACAAACTTCTTGTTGTGCACGTCGTAATATAAAAGAACAATTACAGAACTTGAGATATAAATGAGGCATGCTTGGAGAACGGACAATTTTTTGCCTTTACTACATTAAGGTAAGTGTACTTTTTGTCGGGAAAAAAGGGCATATTTTGTTTGAATTACAGCATTTTGCAAATCTGCTAAATTTTGCGCCATAACATTTATTAATAAACTAAGAAGGTTGTGGGATGCTTAATTCCACCTTCAATAACGGCCGTAAACAAGAATATAAACAATCGCTCGAAGATGCCTTCAGTGTTCTCTGTAAAGGCATACTCAAAATATTTCCAGGCCTTTTCTACATATAGAGGAGAACCAATGACACAGAAAGACAATGCTTTGCCATTGTCTGTTCATTGCGCTTTAAAAAAACTTATGTTTTATAGCTGACCTCACCAACATATATAGGCGTAAACATCAATTTCCAGTTTTGAAAGACGTAAGCTATACATTTCACTGCTCAGTTTTCTGCAAAACGCCTGCAGCTTTTTCGCTGTGGTTTGCGACAGTCATTGGAGTCTTAAGTTATCCGCGTTGAAATCGCGCAATTGTTTTCCCTAATAATATTCTGTTGGCTATTCCGTAAAGCTACTATGACAATGCTTACCACGAGAGCAATATATATAAGGCGTCAATTCAATTCCGTTAAGTTAAAAATAATGAGTTTTATTCCCATGTATATTTTTGCACTTTTGTAACAATTATGCGTTGCTTAATAGACGTGGGAATTAATCATGGTTCAATTTAACCTGAAATTTTTCATATGAGAACTGCGTGCAATTATAAAATATATAAGCAATAAATGCACACCAAACTTTGCAGTAGTAATAATTTGCATAGCCTTTCCGCAAATCCACCATTACATTAAAGTAGTATCAAACAGTCCTCTAATCTACAAATTTTTAGCAAATGAGCCTCCTATCTGCTTAAATCATGATACTCGAACATGAAATTATTATCAAAGAAGCACGGAAAAATACATTTTTATGCAGTTTTTTTCCAGAAAAATAGTGTATATTGTTAACATGTATAACATTATAGTGAAAGCTGAGGTCAGTGCAGCCAATTGGGCGTCTGTTACGTTGAAATATGATTAGAAAAATATCCTCTTTTGTATAGCAGTTCTTTTAAGGAAACTAAACCAATAGCCTACAGCTGGCCAGGTATCACATCTCCCATTTCCAAAAATATATTCACCAAAAAAATCCTCTGCACAGATTTATGCTTTTTCTCTTTATTATGTTACATAAGTTTACTAAATCCAATGGCAAATAATACCCTACATTCAAGCTTAACTGTTTGATTTAGTTTAACACAACGAACATAAAGGGCGGTCTGTCTATTTTATATATATATTGTTGTCGTGTAATAGCTTATTTTCAACTGCCTTACAGATACACCAAGTTGTGCTAATGGAAACTTTAAGCACAAATTAATCAGTTTTAAAACCTACAAAACCTTTTTTAGCTGTATCGGATGATCAAGCACCTCTTAGCTCAAAACAGTTTGACATAGAATAAAAAATATACCAAAAGCAGGAGAAACAGTAAAATACGTTTTATTTGAACATTTTCTATCAAAATATAAATGCGTTTCCAAATGCAACAGCAAAACAGAAGCGACTGTTAAAAATGAAAAATGCATGTGCCCGTTTTTTTATTATGCCTACGAGACGCATGTTCTTCAGTATTGGTCCATTAAGTTCTATAAATTCAAACTAACCACATGTACGCATTATGTGCATATGCTACGTGTTCGGTTTATTTCACTTCTTGCCAGTTTTTACATAATTTACTTATGGATAATCTATGCGCTCAGAACACCAGCTTATAGCGCGTAACATCTCCAATGGAGCATGTCGGGGGGTGATGTTCAAAATAAAATAAATTCTTCCAGTATGGTTTGTTTAATAATAATACAACTTTATTTACTAATATTGAGGACTATACATAGAACCAAAATTGCGGCCAGATTGTCAGTCAATGCAAACGGTTGCAGTTGTGAAACATACAATATGTTTAATTGTTGAACATTTCGATGACAAATTTTGAACGTGTACGTTTAATTAACAATGTTTTTGTTGCTCAATTCAACTGAAATATTTGTGTACTTTTTCGCTTACATTATACATCGCACAACATTTCATTATTAATATAACAAAGCACTATAAATAGGTGGAATTTCAGCATGCATCAAATAACTGCACTTCTACCGTATATGGACTTTGTACCACATGGTCTTACAAATCATCTTAATTACGTTATTATTCCGATACTTATCTGGCAAGTAGCTCAGACAGCGAATTATTCGTTAATTAACGGCTTCTGCAAATAGTTGGTTAATGTTTTCTAACAAACAAAAGTTGTCTTTTTAAATTCTTATTTTGCAGACTACAGTAGTCGCCGGCTTTTAAGCCCACCTCGGGCACCGAGCAAATTGGGCTTAAAAGGCGGCTGGGCTTATTACCCGTGGGCTTAATAACGTATTTGCCGGTTATTAAGCTCACTTCGACCCAGACCAAATTGGGCATAATAAGCGGCTAGGCTTATTACCCACGGGCTTTGCATCTCAAATTCAAGTTAACTAACCATTTCTCGTAGGCATTTATGAGAAAATTAATAGTCGTCTTTTTATGACAGTAGTTACGCTGCTTTGCAATTTGGACAGTTTACCAGATCGTTGTTAATACAGCAACTATCGTAAACAGCAATTAACTCATGTGTTTGTGCACTTAAAAACCATTTATACGCGTCTTCTTTCCCGCTTAGTAAAGCCCAAAATCTCCACCGGAATGCAATTTTGAAGCCATTTAACGATTTGTCTACATGCACCAATTATTATAGCAGTAGGGCAGCAAATAACTATATAACTCCGCAAAAGGCAAAATAACTTGCTATGGAAACGGCGAGATGAATACCAGAAATTATCTGGCCATTTTTATAAAACGGATATTTGTCCGAAGAGTACAGTAAACATGATATTTAATATTTTTATAATTTAACGTGAATCCCCAAGGTTACAAACAATAACTAGATAAGCTACTTTAGGTGATGGCTTCAGAATTGAATGGCCAAAATTGTTCAATTTGTTTTAAAATTTAAACTTCTTCAAGCCCTTTTTGGGTCGTCAAGTTCACAGTTTTAAAGCAGCTGGAGTTTAACTTTTGTATTTTAGGAGAGCGGCAAATTACTATCCTACTTAGTTTTAATACAGAAAGTAAAGTAGCATGTTTACGAAATGGTGAGGTGACTATCACGCATAAGCCGCAAGTTTTAATAAAATGGCTCATTAATCAAAGGGCAAAATTAACATGATAATTATTTTTGTTTTATTTTTCTTGAGTTCTTCAGTTAGAGTTTAGTGACCAAACATATTTTTTTTCGAAATCAAATCATTTCAATTTCAATCTTGATAGTAGATTGTTCGATAGTTTTCAAGATATATTACATATATATATATTAGGTTTTGATTATAAGTTAGCTGCCAATAACTCTATTCGTGAAACGCCGAAATACAAAAATTGAGAAAGTGGTAGGAAAATATTTTATTTTCTGAGATTTGTTCGTCGAGGTTCGGCGCATAAAGCTATTCAAGTAAAGAAGAGTTTATGCTTAATCGACGTATAAAAGGATAAATTTGTCGCACGAGCTGGCGTTGGACCAACATAATTACAGAACCTATTCAAGTACGGCCAACTAAGGAGCATAACAGTTCTATTGTAGCTCACCTGATAGACTCAGACCATCGGTTGGATGCCAAGGTGGCCTTTGGAGTGGTGTACAAGATAACAAAAAGCTATTCAAAGTTTCTTCGAGAATGTCTGTTGGCTACGGCAGAAGCGGCCGCATTCAGGCTACGCCGACCGCTCCTTGTGCCCAAAAGAACTTTGTTGCGGCGACACTGCTACCATGGCAAAAGTCGCTAATCCACGAGCTAGCAGCTTATCACCTCGGTCAACTACCACACGCCCGCTAACGATGCTCAGATTTTGACGCCGATCCTCCCTCCCATCTCCCCTGCGAACCTTACGATTTTATCTACCAACCCGCATAGTTTATTTTCTTAATTATCATATAAATGTGAAAGCCTGAAGGTAAATTGCTGTCCACCAATATATCTTCTGCCATATTGAAGGATGCGACGGTTCTTGCAATTCTACGAAGTTTTTGACTTTTGACTGGGGAAAATGTCTTGAGTCGACGATCACAATTTTCAAATCTGGTGAGTTCGACGGGATCTGAACGCGCAACCAGATGCTCCAACGGCATACAAAATAAAAAAGCAGTAAGCATTCATCGGAGAAAAGTCAAATGTAATTAGCTAGCACACAAACTTTGGCAGTGCGAATAAACCAGGTCCATTTCAGCAATTGTTGAACTGTAGTTGTTCTGTTGAGATTCTTCGAATTCAGATGCGGACACTTGATAGAGAAATCGTTCCACGAAAGACAAAGATGCATCCATTTAAAGGAAATATACCATTGCAGCTGTTGTCAAAACTTGTCCACGAGCTTTTATTTCTGTATCCCGGTATAAACAAAATTGGCAGTAGAAACGTGGACATATTTACTTAAACCTCTGTTAACAAATTGTTCTCACTTGCTCGAGTTTGCAGTTTTGGCCAAGCACTGAAATTGACTGGAAACAGAGTTATCAAAATTTCAGTTAGGCCGAATGTGAATGATAAATTAATTTCGATTTTGAAACCCGTTGTCATGCAGCATGGTTCTAAGATAATTTAAAATGCGGGTAAATAGGAATTATTAAGCAGTACGATTCTTAAATAATAAATATAATAAAAATAATAAAAATATTTGAGTGGGGACCTGAGTAAATATATTTTCGTATAGTTATTTGAGGGGAAGGCACAACTTCTTCAAAATGTTTTATCGAAAGAAACGGAATTGTGTTATTTCGAATGGGGATTTTCGCAACGTTATTTCGAAACGTTTTTTTTTAGTTTCCGAATAATTATGGCTCTCATCTCTCATTATAATTGCTATTAGGTTACAGGTGTCATGCTGTAGATGTCCCATGTAGGGGAAAATTAAGCTTTCTCGAAGTGTTTAAGCAGCTATAGTATAGTAGTCCCAAAGGCTTGCAATGGATGTAGATTAAGCTGTATATTTTGAAGAAATATTTATAAGCGGACACATGTGTAGTTTTTTCGAATAAATAACCATCTTATAAAACCAGCAAACGCTTTTAATTCGTATAAAATATTTGAAGAAGATGAAGTTGTCGACCAAACAAATGTACGATATATATTATGATAAATGTTTTCTGTAAAATTTATTTTACTGTAAAAAAAGGCTCCAAACATTAATTTTAACACGCATTGTAAACAGGTTCTCTTCTTTCAACGCGTGCAGTTTTTCTGATGGCAATAAAAGAGCATATAAATGTCAAAAGATCAGTAGTTTTGGCAGGTTCGTTGGTAGCTTAGCGGTTAGAGCGTTTGCTTCCAATAAAGACCTCTACTACGCGCGTTTAAATCCTGCCAAACGCCTCGAGTTTTTCACAATTGGTACATATCAAATGTCCAAATCCTGGCCTACCTAACATAGTTCGCGATTATGTAACGCTATATGCAGCATCAACATATCACTTCAGTAATTCTTCTAAATCGAAAACACCTTCCTGGATTTGAATGGACGTCGCAGGAGTTTAGACAACGACTGTGTGAGGGTAGGTAGATTAAGATATATTTTAGTAGCAAAGAAAAAAATATCGAATTTACTAGACTTCATGTTTTTCACCCACTCAGATAATGTTCAGCCTTTGTTTATTAAGTGTAGTGTTGAGGGCGGGTGACAACAAAAGTTAAGACATAAGGCGAGTACAATTGTCATGGGTAAAGTTAGACCAGGGCATATTTATTAGGGTAAAACTGAAGTCTGTTGTTATGTTGCACATGAAGCTAAAAAAGGATTAACGTAAGGCTTAAGGTCAGATGAACAGAGAAAATTATCGGGATCGGCAACCAATTTTTTCGTCCCTACAATTGTTTTCGTTTTAAGGCAAAACTGCAATACTTCCAGTTAACAGCGATTATTGCTTGACGTTATCATTGTGGGAAATTGTTTTTAGTTAAGGAAAGTGGGTTGGATTCCTATCGAACATAGTAATGGCATACGACACTTGTAGGTAACACAAATTCTATTCAAACACACAGCCACCACCGTTGGCTTTGGAATAACTATAACAACTCGGATCACGAAATTCTTTGCAATTTAAGTGCATGACATTGCGCTACTAGAAAAACAATCCACCAAATTTTGTGTGAAACTCACCAGAGGTGAATAAAAAATCTACTCCTAACAAAACCCCAAAATAACTTGAATGTGCATTGGCTGTTCTGGAGATTAGCTTCAATTCATCCATACTTTTGCTATGTTAATTTGTTTTCATCTGTTATATTAAAACGCACTCAATATTACTTCGCGTTGTTTCGTTTTGGTGAAAAACAGCCCATTCTGTGATTTTCTTTCTACATTAGGTGTCGCAATTAAACACTGAAAGACGAAATGTGTCACTCCTCGCGCTGCAGGTATTATAACACCGGGACGAGTGCAAGCATACACCGAAAAAGGCAACTGTGTAAGCATAGTTTTCGAAATTCGGGTCGAAAGATGCGAACTGCCTTCAGTCCAGCAGAGGATGCACTACATGATCTTAATAAGAAATAAACGACAGAATGATTTTGCTGTTTCACATGGTAATATTTCGATTGCCAAAGACGGCGACGTCCACCGCGTGCCTTGCAAAGTGGAGGCACCTGCTCGTGACCTAGTCTGTAGTAGGACTGTCTTGCATACCACCTACCACACTCTAATCCTCCTGGTCATTTTGCTCCGTAGACAGGACCATCGCGGATCGACGCGGGCGTAGTGACTGACGAAAATTAAGTAATTCGATAAATGCGTGCCACAGAGGTTCCACTAGATCCAAAGAGCTGATTCCGTTCTCGCATAAGCATCAGCCCTTCAATCGATTTAAAGTACTCCCACGAAAACTAATTAATCCCGCCTGTTAGTAAAATTCTAACACGCGAGTTTTATAGCCTCTTTATATATAAATGTATGATATATTTATTATAGTAAGGATTGCGGCGGTTTTCCTACGGGATGCAGTCCGCACCGCGGACGGGCTTTTTATTCTCGCCACCCATGCACCAGTCGGTCGTTCGGATCCCTATGCCAGTCAGCGCAGTGGCTGGGAGAGCTAGAGAGCCAGTCACTTATTCACTTGTGCCGTGTTGAGTCACCAGCCCTTATGTATGGAAAAGCAACCATATGGCCAATGAATTTTCTTCGAGCAGGCAGAACGCCAAATGAAAACACGTTTGATTATTCGATCTTCGGAACTATAAAGAAGCACATAGAACGCCTTACTGACATTTAATTTTAAGAACTGAAAGACGCACACAGTACGACATACAGAACGACGCAGTGCAATGTACTCCCACTCCATGCCTAAAAGTCATCTTCAGATGAGAAATTATGTGTTCGCCATTTAGATTGGTCAACCTAACCTTCTGAATATCTGTTCATCAGAAACTACAAGGACAGAAATCAAAGCCAGTCAACACAAAATTTCTCAAAGATGTAAAACTGGACGTGTAAGAATGAATTAATTATTTCACCTTGGCTTTGAAATTTCCTCCTTATTTCTTCATAAATTTTCCATGAAACTCTTATAGTTATTCTGTCCTTCAGTTGGTTTCCCAAAGTGGGATGCCTTTATGAACGAAAATACATTACAGAAGACGAAATGGCGTACATACGTTTGTTTTCGATAATTCTCATCAGGCTTTTACATTTATATGGTAATTAAGTACCCTATAAATGTAAAGGCCTGATGAGAATTATCGAAAACAAACTTATGTTCGCCATTTCATCTTCTGAAATTTTCAATGGGAATTTTCGCAAATTTATGACAATTTAAAGATCCCGCGGTGTTAAAGGCGCTCAATGGGTACCTACGTATCAACACCAGACTTGTAGAGGCAATAATACGGGCCAAGTTTATCGATAGATGTGTAGAGGTATATGAATATCCGACCTTCTACTGGAGAGCATTGCGACGGAGTCGAACTGTTATCACCAATGATACACTGAGAAAATTTGCTAAGAATGAACGAGAAAGCATCCGTGCAAAAGTGGAAGAGCTAGAG
>UYRU01044819.1:1691-17167 GCA_900617775.1 Dibothriocephalus latus | reverse complement strand
AGAGAGGAAGCAGTTGATAAGCTCTCTCGAAATTTATTTGTACAAATAAATTTTGTCGTGATCGCTTGCTTCAAACCCGCAATATGTCCTCCTTCTTATTAAAAAGTTTCCTTTGTTGTTGTAAGACTTTTGAGGATGCAGTTTGGCTGTGTTTGCGCAATAGGCATTTATTGTAAAAATCCATGGATTTCATGAGTTGGGGCAGTTACTATATACAAAAAGATAGCCTCAGCCAAACACTGCCACTGATGCGTCTGTTATCCTTCTTTACAATCAAATTCACTATTTCTGGCGTCTTAGAAAAATCAAGCACGTATCCACTGCACTTTTAGGGACAGTAACTTTGTGTCAACAGATTACAGTGGTGTTTGCCGATCAGACATCATCATTAGAAACAGCGCCTGTAGAATTAATTTAGATTCATACAGTGGCTAGTACAGCAGAGTGATGGCAACTGCCTTCTTGTTTGAATACTACTTACAATGAATTTAAAACTACTTGCTTAACTTCTTAGACGATTTTGCCCGAGGGAAGATTTTATAAGTCGCCAGAGGCCAGTGCACATAGCAATTTGTTTCGGTAATTGTTGCTTTTTCGGTCGTCCTTCCTAAGAAATGTCAATATATCTGTTATATACTCACTCAACTCGAACTTCCTTACTAATAGAAACATCTGAATTTATATATTTACTTTACAGAAGATTCTTTTTGCAGAAATTGAGATATTCTATTTCGCAACCGCCACGAAACACAGGTACTCAAATATTTATACGAAAAACCGCACTAATAATTTTTGTAAAAACTATCGCAAATTATTCTTGTTCGTATAAATATTTTATATTGGTAATTGGACGCTAACAGCGCGCGTTGCGGCACACACTCCTCCGGCTCTGTATTGGAGCTCCATCTCGAGACCTGCCAGCACCCAGACAACAATTGCAGTTGGATCTGAATTCCTACATTGCATCCAACTGGGAACACTAGTCGCAGTCAAAGTGGGAGACTCACACATGCTTTACTCCGAGGGGTAGGGATGGGCTTCAACACAGAGTCCACTTTTCCGGACAAAAATACTCGAGGATATTCGATGGAGGTAAGATTAAAGCGCATAAATAATTCATTTAGGAAGTAAAATATGTGGCGTGTGCTTTTTCTGCTCGCCTCAGACACCCATAACTGCCAGTGTAGATAATTGGAGCAGTGCTACTGAAATGTTTCAGTAGGTAGCACTCTCGTGTGAACATGACCTGTCTTTTACCTACATCAGGTGTTGGCTCGTACTTTGCGGCATTCAAGTGATTTGGTACCGCCTTCGTTGAGTGATAAAATATAGTATCTTTACACCAGAAAGGGGAGCTTTCGTTCTAAAAATGCTGTAAAGACTCATGAACTTATAAAGTTAATTGTTCAGGCTTTTGAAAAAAATGGATTTATATGCAAGTTTTTTTCTTCCTCAACACCTTTGAATGTTTGCCCTGATAAGTTGCATGAGTCAACTGGAATCAGGCAAGCTATATTTTGCATCATAACGTAAAATATTTATAAAAATATGCACATTGTGGATTAATAGAGGGTAAAAGTCAATGGATACAAGCCCTTAGTCAAGTACTCCTTATATAATTATGTAGTAAGCACCGTCTAACTCAGCATGTCATGTTCCTTTTTAAAATTGGGTTAGATATATGTGTAGTTCAACATTTCTAGGAGTTTTTGGTAGATTTGAATAATTCATTTGACACAATTATAAAAACCTTGCATCTTGGGTGGGCTTCGAACTCATGATATCAAGGATAGATAACTTATTAAAAGTTGCCAAAAACTTCCTGTTAATTCAGTGCTCCCGGTGATCATCTGGTGGGTCCTACATTGATTACTTAAGAAATCCTGCCAATTAGTTTACTCTATCAGAATTAGTGAATTCCATGCATTTACCCAAGGGTGAATAAACCCATGTCTTCCAGCGGGGCCTCGTAGCTCAGATGGTTGGAGCGTTGGTTGAACTCAAGCTTTGCAATTGTTGGCGTGGGTTCAAATTCCAACGAGGACACTAATTGTTTTCATAATTGCTTCAAATGACTTTTTCGAAGTCCTTGTTTTGCCTGTTAAACATTTCAGTCAGTGAGAGTTTGTAGCACGCAATTTTGAACTTCACATGCGATACAAGCATGGCTCCGTTGATAGTTCTAGATTGAAGTGCAGATCCCTTGTCTAACTGATCGTAACAGTATGCAAAAAAATGGAGGTCAGGCTCTGATAAAATAACTGATTTTTCCGACTTTTTATGCCTAAAAAATATGCTTCTTCTTACACCCATGCTGCTTGAAAATCCGCTTCTTGTGGAAAACAAACAATAGGCATTCTAAGTGCTTTCACTGCTAATACAGATTAGCAGCAAACCGTAACCCAAAAAGACATTTAAAAATTTCATTCGATGCTCCCTTTGGTATTTATGGATTTCGTTTATTTTATGAATGAGGAAATCAGCTTAATAGCCTGTGATAAGCAGATCACTTTGATCGCTAGTCAGTACCTCCCTCGACTTTCTTCGGATGGGAAAGTAACACAAGAACTTGGCAATTATAACCCGGACGATCGGTAACTCGAAAAAAAAATAAACAGAAGACTACAATCAACAACATCAAATACCGAGTCTTTGTGGGCGAAATAATAGCCTTAGAACAGGTTTTGTGTTGAGTGAGTTAAAAGTTTTGACGAATTCATTATTTGGGTAAAATCAAGAGGATTCCATAACTGGAAGAGCAGCTTAGTAAACTGTCGCAAATATCAGACTCCAAGCATAATAGGTTGATATAGCGAGCGGACATTTAAACAGTTTTTGATGCTATATGTCGTCTACGTTAGCGATGCATTTTAACAGTTGCTGAGTAAAATGTACCGTTTGTGCAGCTGACGAGACTGTGAAGCTTCGCGAATTGCACTGAACCCTCACTGGGGACGATTTAAACAGCACAAATTTTATTTTTCGAATTCGACAGCGTAACATATTTTGGCTGTACGAGAGCATCAAGTGCTAGCCAGCTGTCATCGCAGGAACTCAATATGCCCAAGAACTTTTGATAGAATATTAGCTTTTCTTGGTATCACATAACTGTAGCATCGGTACTAAACTAGTACTTGTCCCCCATTGTTTTCATACAGTTCTTCATGCATGCGTAACGCAGTACCCTAAGTTAACTACACGGAGGAAACGTAATTCTCTGTCCGTTTGATGAGAAACCACTACTAATTTAAGGTTGCGTTTAGTTGCTAAAGACGTTTGAAGTAAACGCCACAAAAATGTCAACGCCCCTATAAGTCGCTTGTGGTTAAGGGACAGATAAAACGCTTTCTACCTTATATCCTCGTACCTGAAATCCTCAGCGTGCACTTATCGAACAGTAAATGCCAAATTTTATGCAATGATACTGAACGAACATCCAACAAATGAACTTTCTACTGCCATGCCTATTTGGAGTGCACAATGTAGCATAACTATGAGATTGCGTATTTTGCTAATTTATTTTGTGGCCTCAGTGGATAGAGCCGTTTCTTGTTTGAACTTTTGGATGTTACTGTTAAACTAAAGCTTATTTCAGTTGACCCAGTTGTGAACAATTCGCGGCCTCGGTGGAAGTTGAACCCACACAGCAGCAAAGGCTTTTTTGAAGCCAATGTTCTACTATTGCGCTACGAAACTCACCGTGAGCCGTGAACAAAATCACACTTGGATCGATTTACCCACCCAGCCTACTGCTCTTATGGAATCAACCATTGCGGATACAGTAAGCTGACTGCACAGGAGGATTTCCCAAGCAATCATCTACAATCCACCAGGATGATTCCTAGGCTCTCTTAATTATTAGGAGGGTTTGGCAGGTGTGAATAATTCAGTTGACCTAATTGTGAAAAATTCGCCACCTCTGTAGGAGTCGAACCCGCACAGCAGGGAAGACTTTTGCGTGGCCAACGCTCTACCATTGAGCTACGAGACCCACTGGGAGTTATTTAAATCTGCCAAACCCTCCTAATATTAAAGCGTATTTCTCTCTCCTTGTCGAGCTTGGTGTATTTCCTGCTAACTCGCCCGTATCTCTGTCGAAATTGGATTTTCATCTTTGATTACTGGCTTGAGAGTGACCCGACAACTGTGGACTCCTGATAGTATAAAATGCGAAGTATCATTGGAAAAAAAGTTCCGTAAGATGCCTGGTACAGTGTTATCCGGAAGTAGCAAATGGGTAGAGACCATTTCGTCATAAGAGCTGGCAGCGAAACAAGTGAGAGTGTACGTACTGCATTAGACCGCCTTCGACCCAACTGATGCCAAACCCGCCTGTAAGATGGCAGTGGTGGAATAAATCCCCAGTCCAATGGAAGAAACAGACGAGACATAAAAACTTTTATCGGAACCAAGTGTCCTTCCTAAATACATGATACAGTAAACGAAATTAAGGCCCAAAAAGGCCCCATTCTCATATTCGTAAACAAGAGTATTAAACAGAGCAGACTATCTTCTGAAGACCAAAAGCTAAATGCAACAAAATCGATTTTTTTTCATGCGAAACAAACAGCCTGAAAACTCATAATCACGATCGCTCAAGAAGTTTCAGTAAATACTTAACAGACCGAAAGATCCTATTCACCATACGTCTTATTTACATCGTAAACAGGTAGATAATTCCTTTACAGCTATTCTGCTTTGACATAATACCGCAGGTGGGCATTCAAGGAAGCGTGTACCTTTTCGCCTCCGGATTTCTTAAAGTCTGACTAACTAAGAGCACCGAGAAGCCAGCTATCTGGCAGCAACTGGCAAAAGTCGCGAAATATACGGAACTCTTCATCATTGAAGACAACAATCATCGCCTCCGCTGTGTGTCGATAGTTCCTAGCTTGGAAGCAATATTTTCGAAACTACCGAAATCAGAGACAGTTTTAACAAGGGATCCATAAACCCAGCTGTTCCCGCTTATGCCCCAATACCTCCCATATACATTATGGCTCTGAATTCGTGCAAAATGCCGAAATTTACGAAAGACTGATACTCGCTAATCGGCATTGAGTAAGGTTGTAATATTGATTATCATGCCGCCTATTCTCAAGTCATTTCAGTCCCGATAAGATGCCGGCATTTTAACGAGATTCTTTTTGATGGCTAACGAATATTATGTGGTGAAAACAATGGCTTCCTTAGTAGCCATCACTGATTATAACTGCCTTTATAAATTCAAATATATTTTATGGAAAATGTGCACGAAAAATCCTTTCTTGATAGAAAATAACGCCATCTTTAAATTTATAATTAAAGAAAGGGTATCCTTCGGTTGTAGAAAAATTTATACTTATTATATTTTCACGACTGTGAGGTGTTCATTCATAATACATCGTATCCGTCAATATATTATTGCTGCCTATAATATATATAGCGTGATTCACATCTACGGCAGCATTTTATGAGAACTATGCAACTTCTTCCTCAAACCTTAGGCAAAAACGCACTTTTCCTTAAATAGAATATACACAGCGCGCAGTTTTTAATCCTTGAATTCAGGTGTAGCACTCAGTAGGTTTCACAATTATTCGTCGATTTTGAAACTTTTTAAAAACCAAGGATACGCCTTTTTAGCTATAAAATTTAAAGAAGGCGTAATCTGCTATCGAATGAGTACAATTAATAATTTTTCGTTTATGTTTTCCATAAAATATATTTGAAGTTATAAACGCGGTAAAAATCAATGATGAGAATGCATAACATTTAAGTAGCTATTTTTCACAGTACATACTTATTGTAAGCGGTCAGAAATAAGCTCGTAAGAAAAGCTGGTACCCCATCGTGGCTGAAATGACTTGCGAATGGGCTACACGATGGTCAGTATTACAACCTTACTCACTGCTGATTAGCGAGTGAGTATCAATCTTTCGCAAATGTCGGCATGCTGCACGAATTCTGAGCCGTACTGTATGTTCCGATGTATCCTCCGCATAGCTAAGCTGGGGCCATGTGACGCTGTAGTTTTTAGCATGCTTACCTGGACAATTTTCTAACACCAAGCAAAGTGACTGGACAACTTTCCCCCAAATATCTTTGGGGAAATTCTAAAATTAAAGTCGCAACAACAGATTTCTAGAATCTACTGGCAAGCTTTGCGTATTCACAGCGTTAACTGGAATTTATATCTACTTAGCGGCCACGTAGCGATGAACAATAAAGTTGTGCCAAAGTGACGAATTTAGGAGGGATTACTGCCAGGTCCAGTCTCCAAAGTGGCGCGAAGTAGCTTTACAGGGCCTCCTGCAAACTACGGTGGAACGTCTTAGAATACATCAAGATAAGTACGTATGACTTGCCAATAGGGAGCCGGTATTGCGTCGTGCAGTCAAGCCTAGATCAATAGTATTCGGCGGGAGGCGAAGACCAGAGACCAGAACGGACTAAAATTCCATCAAAACCGGAAGTCCAAGGACCAGTGACGCTAAGCCCTGATCCTGTACGAGCCCATCTACCATACTAACCAATCTTCAATGCTCGACTCTTCTTTCTTGGAACCTATGAGTTCTTTGGAGTGGAAACGCTCTTACTCAATCTGGCGTTTGACAAAAGAGCGCTCTCACTATTAATGTCATTCCAGTCCACCGGCAATGTTATCTCAATTTTTAGTAACACCTACATCCCATTTCATCCCTCCTCTAATACCTTCTGTCACAATGTCTCTACTCAATAGCCTACATCAAAATAAAACCTTGTATTCATAGAATGTGCGTAAAAGTGAATTTCTAGCCTTAAGCAGCTTGTAAGAAGCAAATGACTTCCCTAGTACTTTTGAACCTTACATATCGTAGAATTTTGCATGAAAATTTGCGGGTCTCAGAAATTCTCAGTAAATTTGATTAGTTATTCGTTTTTTTTAACATAAGTAAGGGCGACCGTGCACCGGATACGAGTGATTATGCAGGTTTTTTTCGCGCTTACCCATGAACCGTCACTGATGCTCTGCCAAGCTGCTCTCGAAGGGGAGAGAATGAACTGGGTTTGCTGGAAAGAGGCTAACCAAATGTGTGTTGCTGCCTCACTGAAAGAGGGAGAAGGATATTTGGTGGTCGCTATGACAGGTTGATACACCTCCTTCTCTCCTCCAACTTAATTAAAATATGCAAATATCGACCTCAAGTTTTTTTTTACTAAGGACTGAAACCATGCGACTGATAAGGCGCGTGCCGATACACGTAAGCTGGAGGAAAAAAAGAGAAGTACTAGAGGGACGTTGTTTGGCAGCTTTCCGGCAAAAGGCGTGCAGTGATGAGAGTGGTTTGAGATGTTGCAGGAGAGGGTTAGAAGCAAACCGAGGTTAATCAACTTTAGGTGTCTTACTGAAACTATTACCATTATCTTCAGGCCGGTGCTGCCTTGTGTTACGCCGTGTACCAAAAGCTAGACCCAGGGTGGCGACCCAAGGAATCTCGATTTCCGCTCTTGCAACGTTAAATTCCTAGATAGGTCACGAATGGGGAGATTTAAATCTGGTCTTGGGTTAAGTGTTTGGCGTTCAGTTCAAGGTTAGGATAATAACACCGGAAGGCAAGACATGGGATAGAGATTACCCTTTCCTGTGGATCTTACACTTATGTCCAGGGAGATCAGGGTGAGTGGTAAGGCTGGAGTTAGGATAATGTGAACGTTAGACTGAAGTTTAGGGACAGAGTCAGCGTTGCAATCAGTGCTGGGATAATATTAGGGCTTATAATAATATTAGGATCAGATTTATGACACGAAAATAGAGTATATGTGCTAGCGTTCAAAAGCGTAACTGAAATTCAGCAATTTGTCTTTGATTTGAACCGATTTCTTAAATAGTTTTGGAATCTTACTTATCATGCACAGGTATTTCAGTCTCATCAGAAGGCCGACTTTCGAACGAGCTCCTTTCCGGCCATCTGCAAAAACGGCAAACAAAACAACTATTATTTTTAATTAGTATAATCATCAACCTTTTTGATGCTCCTAGAAACTCAAATATGTTTTATAGAGAAAATGCAAAAAACATCCTTCCTCATAACTAAGGGGTAACAGATTGCGCCTTCTTCAAGAAGTACACTTTCAGAAAGGATAACTGTCGGCTTTAGGGAAACCTTTTTGATGCTGCGGATAATTTTAAAACCGATTTCCTGTTATGCTGGCATTCTGATTTCCCAACTACTGTTTGCATATTTTCCGTGCAAGGATAATCATATATTTGTAGGCTGTTTAGAAGACGTCATAAACATTTCCTAATATCTGCAGTGGATGTGAAACATGTTGGATATTTTACAAATAGCATTAATAAATTAATAGATAGGTCACTTTTCGAATGGACATTGCACGCTTTTAAAATCCTCATAAATTGATACCTTTGAAAACCGAAGAACCGATTGCTTTGCCATCAACCAAGCACGGTAAGAATATTTTTGGGCATGTTCTCTACAAAAAAACGTACAAATTGATACGATTATTTAAAATCAACCGGTAAAATTATACTACTTTAGTAGTACGTTCTTTGATTTTCTAATCGAGCTTCCTTCGTTCAAATATAATCTCTCTAGCCTCTGATTTCGCCCTTTTCTTCTTGACTAGCTGGCAAGGATCCACAGGGTTACACAATAACTTCCAGTGTAATCTATATATTGTAACTTCACCCACGGTACTTTTCCTAGGCTTAATCGAGTAACGAAAATGAGACCGTAAAATTCAAATTTCCTGCGAATGAGCCCAATCACCTTCTAAACTTGTTTGCAGGACATCTGTGTAAGGCCGGCCCTTAACAATTAGTTTCCATCGTAACTAAACGGACTAATATATACAGTGAGAATTTTCACCTGATATCTGTGAGTATACACTTGTTGATCCTACAAAAGTTAGAAGCTCCTTTCTCTCCCGGTTTCAGGGTCACCAATTGAGAGGCGCACTTATTGTCATCCGCGTTCTCCGTGCGCTCCCCAGGCGCATCGTCCACAACAGAAGTTTATATCTAGGGCTTTGAACAGATCCTCACAAGAGAGAAGTTTTGAAGATACGAAGGCAAGGTGGAAAACTCGAACAGCGGGTATATGATCTTTTCACATTCGAGGTTTCCTCTCAAATGCTCGTTTTGCTTTTCAGTAGCGTTACGTTATATTTGAGAGTTTGAAAATCTGAAACCGCTTATTAGACCGGATTGTGTGACAGTATATATTGCGCTTGCATATTACGTTAAAACAGATAGATTAGAACTATCTGGCACTGGATAACAGGCTCTAGCATTTGAGAAACCCCACTACTGCTTTGATAGTTCAAGAGTTTGAACGTTGGGCTTTTCTTTACCTGGGGGCTAAGTAGCAAAGACCCCGGAAGAAAAAGTACTTCTCCGAGTTGGCAACAGTTGTTTTAGGCGCGTACTCATTTAAGAAACTTTATAAATGCCTGACAAATCACAGGCCTTCTAAAACACCCGATAATAGTTCGACATCACCCATATTTTCTGCACTGCCTACTCATCAGCAATTAAAAATAAGTATTCATTTGACCCATTTTTGAAAATCTTGGCAGCTTCGTTGGGACTCGAACCCACGCCAGAAGGGTGTAGGCTTGAGAAAAAGAGGTGTACGCTTTATTTTGAAAATATGATTCCAAAATGTTCAGCAAAAGCGTCCTCCATTCACTGTGGATAAAATTAGCCGCATAAACATCCAGGGATCACCAAAAATTCGAAAAGGCCCAATATTGTAATTGTCAACATCATGCCGAATCAGCATTGATTAGGTTGTAAAATTTACTCTAAATTGAAGGTCTTTCAAAACGGTGCTAATGTCGTGCTCTATGAACCTCGTTATCGTAGTAAGAGTAAGAAAAAAGAGCAATGAAAATCGGTTTATAACGGACACAGTACTCCAACCTATGTATGTATAAGAAATGTACATGCCAATTGAGCGCAGTCAGTACAGCTAACTGAGCTACGAGGCAGTTCGTGTTACCCGTCGTTCAGGTCATGCAGAACGCCATATGGGAGAGGATAAACTGCCGACTGATTGACCATAAAGGCACTACATTTAGCCCCTCCCCTTGTAATTGTTTTGCGTCGGTACCGGGACCACCACCGCCGCCATCGCAGTGCGTTTCCGGCTTGCCTTGCGTCTGCCTGGGGTGATGAGGAGCATCCACAATTACTGCAAACATGCTTGCCCCTCTTTGAGGATGAGCCACGCCCGGCATAAACTGACTTGCATGCAGAGAGCGGTCAGGGTTAATGTAAGTACTGGCTCTTTTTTATCTTTTGGTAAGGTACTTGTGACAATACCGGTGGTACATGTGTGTGTACGGAGGAGGAAGAAAGGGGGAGGGGGAAGGGGAGAGGGAAAGGGAAGACCATAATAAAGTTGGAGCAAACCTCCGAGTTGGCATAGGTGGTGGCCTCCAAGACCGATTGTGGAGGTGGGGCTGACCCCTGTGAAACATCAAGGCACTTAATGGATGACACAGATACCAGTCATCTCCACGCAAATGTCATTTCATGCACGCAAGTCCGCCCCGCGTGTAGATGCAGGATATCTTTCGCTGAAGCTAAGCGTTGCGTTTTTCGCATGGAAGCAAGGTAGTGCATCTAAAATGATACCGAAATGACGGACTGTATGGACAAGGCTGGCCGGGGGGAAGGGGCGATGTGCTTTATGCTAGGGTTGACTGAAAGGGGAATTATTGTTGCACAACACAAGTTTCGTTATTCTTCTTTGGCAGATAGTCAGACGTGAACGTGAGAATACAGAAGGGACAATTATAGTGGAACTCTAAAGATATATTTTCCTTTTTATCCCGCTGCGCTCTTCTCTGGCGGAATACGAAACATTTAAAAAGGCTTCCCTGAAGATGACGGCCCGATTTTACATATTTGTGGTCCAGTTAAACAAGTCCTCGGTGTTCTAAAAGAAGACGACCTTGTGTTTGTTGCCGGCCCTGTTAGGCAGTATTGCTATTATCGTAGCAAGTGCTGGCAATAATATCCACCGCGTTTTGTGTCAAGTCCTGGTATTTGTGCTTTGGAGACCGGGACGTCTTAGCGGTACGTGCAGACGAGGTCACGAATAATGTCAGCCACTTTGCCCATTCCAGCACCAGTTAATTAGCCAAATTTGACAGTGGTTAGGGTCTGGTAATGGGAAGAGAGAGTGCGTTGAAGCTTTTGCTCATTTTTCTCACTATGAATCGCGCTTTAATCTAGCACTGGAAGGTTACCAACTGATTGGATAACACGGATCTCGCAGTTAGCCCAATGTGGGCAACTGTCGCCGATAGGGAGACCCGCTAATTGTCATAAGTGCTTTCGATTGATTCCCAAAGCCGGTTTACCTAGATTATAATGTGATCAAGCAAACATGTGTATGAAATGAAGAATCGGTAACAGTACCTTATGTAGTAACCTTCAATAAGCCGTACCCGCAGCATGTTCACGAAAACGGTAGTTATAGGGTTTTATGGGTGGAGAACTAGGATATGCAGTGAACTATACTTTAATGACTGCTATAGGCATTTTTATTTTATTATATTTAGAAGTGGTGTTCATCTATATCTGTAGATTTTCCTAATCTGTATAATCGTTTAACGTGTTGCGAAAAACTTGATTATCAAAATGCAATCTTCTTGAAATTCCCGAAAAAATGGAAATGGTGGTCAGGAGGTCGTCTACTTCAACTTATCTGATGTCCAACTTACCGTTCTGGAGTTAGATTAGTATATTTCTAGGCGCGAAGGACCGCGTACACCTTCAATTTACATGCGGAATAACTTACGCCCAGCGGCCGCGGGAAATAACTTCGACTACATTTTTTCACTTAACACTTACTTCTAAAAATTTGTTTCTCTCTCTATCCTATTTCCCCACCGCCCAAAGCCATATAACCACCGTTTTCGTAGGACAAAATGCTGGGACAAGGGGTATATGAGGGGGACTACATAAGTTACCTTTGCTGAAAAATCTATTATTTTTTTTCTTTTTGCACGAGTGATCAATGGGAAATATGGGGAAGGATAAAAGACAGTGAGACCTGGGATTTGGAAGTTCCGTGACTCACTCACCAAGGGCAAGATTCGCCTCTTTAGTCAATTGTTTGTCACCTACGCTTTAATGGCCTCAAGGGAGCCCTGAAACGTTAATCTATTTCGCCAAGCGTACGCTCCATATGAAGAAGCGATAAATGTCGACCGTAGGTACCGCACTCAGCTTAACCATTGCGGCAGCTAAAGTGGAACTGATGTTTTTTAAACAGGGCACTTTAAGCGGGAATATAATCGGGTCACAAGGGAGAGGTACGAAATTGGATCGTGGGATAGTGACGAGGACAGAGCCCATCATCCCACCCCCCTCCCCCTGCTCAATTCTGCCCACCCACTTCTGCTTGCCGCAAGCTTTGAAAGCGTGAGAAATGGTAATCGATGGTGGGCCAAGTAGATGGACGAAGAGCGGATGTGTGGTGCGTAATACAAGGCGGCACATACGTGGGTACGCAAACTCATGTCTGCGCTGTCGCACAAAGGTTTCACGTTCCCATAGACAAAGACAAAAACGACGGCCACAGTAGTAACGTAAACAAGTCACAAAGTTTGTAGGCAATTCCGAGGGACTACGACGCCATGGCAAAGTCAGCAAGGCACCTAATTATAAAGACGACTTTACTGACAGACACCCTTCATGGGAATTTTAAAAGCTAGTAGTTGAAAACTGACTTATTTGCCAGAAGGCACCATGGGGGTGCTGGGAGACGCACTGATGAGCAGAATCCATTGCAGCTTTGCCATGCATTGGCCGAATATAAGCGAAACATGTGTTTGGGTTTTTAGCGAGTAACTGTGTGGCCAGTATGGTGTATCACAGAATCCAAACATGAGCCCTCTGTCACCAGAAACTCGTAGTGGTCCGTTCGGTTGTCCAGAAGTATAGTGGGACTGGCAGGTTTGAGCACTCGCCAGCTCGGAGAATTAATACGGATGTGAGGTTTCAAAAATATGTGTTGGCAATTGGAAATCGACCAAATCTTTTAAAAAATTTGTGTTTCCTAGCCGCACAGTTTATAACGGCTGGAGCACACTGCATCTGAACCAGGTGTTGACATCGTCGGACATCCTAGTCCGTCGACACATTATGCGGATGAAGAATCAATCGAATCAGGGCAGTCGACGGTTGCCAAGTCGTCAATTAATTTATAATGATAGTAGAATTGCACTGCATCTAACGCATTTTTTCCTTCCTAAGCCACCCGGACCATAACGGGATCTAGAAGACTAGCTGTGGGAGCAGATTCAGATGGCTGATATCATTTGGAGTTAGAGTCACACCGAGGCCAGAGGACACCATTAGGCGTCAGTTAATAAACCAGAAACCCAGTGTCACGCCGAGAAAACTCTGCAGTCTTCTATAGGTGCAGTTTCAAAAAAATCAATTACTTCGGACAAACTAGAAGGCTTCTCTAGAGGCGAATTACCGAATAAGCGGCAACAGTGAGGGGAAATGAAGTCAATTCCCAAGTCGCGGCTCATTCGACGAGGCCCAACCACACATTTCAATTTGACGAGGCTGAAATTCTCGCGAGAGATGACAATCACATGAGTCGGGATTTGTTCGAGTAATGATTTACTGACCCCGAGTCTATAAACAAGTGCAGTGACCCGCCCAAACCATATTCGGTGCTGAGGTTGAGCTTGACCAAAGCAATTCGACACTCGGGGAGCGCAAGGGTGAACGCGTTGTCAAACGCCAGCGCTAGGTCGGATGGCCGAGAAATCATCCCGCCCAGGTTCAGCTCGGATGATGAAAGTTCAGTAAGTCAGGACCCGCATATCGGCCATCAAGCAATTAGCGTACAAGCGGGAAACTGTCCTCGATGGGAGGAGCCATAAAGTGTCATAGGTATGTTATAGCATAGTGACTGAATACTAGAAATACTGCAAATCCCTGTGTATGTGTTGCCCATTTCCACTATAGTCTCTGATGAGGGATCAGCAAATGAATGCGAAGCGTCTGGCGAACAATTCGCTTGTTCCAGAGAATGCATCTGCTTCTTCCGAAATTATTTCCTCTGCACATATGGCATTTGAAGCAAAAGCGTCTCTTGGTTTTTTATAAAGTTTGCCACGCCTGTCTATTTTGAGACTGCCAACGTTACATTCACTTTTCATACCTCACAACGACCATTTTGTCTAGAACAAATGCATACATAGTCCCACTTCCTGTCAGCCAAAAAAGGTCTCCGGGGTCTGTTAGGACACAGAAACTGACATGGGCTGGACCGTATGTTTTGTGCATAGCCTTACTTAATCTATACCTGGGTGGTCTGAATTGATAATCCCGCAGGCTTCCCGACATTCCCCATAATTTAAACTTATGTTCAAACCAAATGCACCTTTTCTTTAAGCTTACAGTTTGAGGAGGGAATGGGTTCTTATTTAATCAGTAAAAACAGAATTTTTAATTTAAACTGTTCAGGAAATTTAAATGAATTTTTAGAATGATTGAGAAATAGTGGGGGAAAGCCCATATAACTAAGGAAGGAGTTCCTTCGAGTAGGCTTCACACGGATGGTTGAAGTTGTGGAAGGTGAAAAACCAACTGACTGCTGTAGATTAATAGACCTCCGACGAGGCTTTCCGCTAATCCCATATGCAACCTCATTTTGGTAGTGTCTTACTTATAAGAGTGCACTAAAAATGTGCGACCACGACTTCTTTGATTGTAACGCACATTTCAGCATTCTGTCAAGTCCGGGAGCCTATCTAACTTACCTTTTAAACCTGAAATATTATTCGTTGTTAGTTTTACCAGTGATTCACAGTAAGTCTTCTGTTTCAAGAAGTTTCACTGTTTTCTGACAATGCATTACTTCAAACTGTTGACCTATTTTAAACTGTTTACGAAATTACTCGTATCTTACAGCCCTTTTATTTGCCTCGAATCACGTCGATCTTTTACTGATTGGGGTGGTTGACCACATAAATTCAAAAAAAACTATTTTAGAAAGTGGGAGAGTTTTCCACCTAGTGATCCTGTTTTCGTACTTTTCACAGTGCCGTGGTGTACAAAAAGCCCTTAAAAGGCTGCTAACTAACGCTTTAGCAGACTATACTATCAGTCCATTGTGAGTTTTGTTTTAAGTGGCTGTTGAGTAGACTGGGAGTCAGGCGGAAACGGCTCCCTCTTACCCCTGGTTTTGCTAGTCCCGGTGAGTGATTTTGTGTCAAGGGGAACAAGTAGTGCTGTGGCGCGCGCAGACACATTGGCCGGCTTTGTCAGCCACTGCGCCCACACCACATTGGGTGACCGATTGGCTCGGGCCTGATGCTGGAGGTGAATGAGAGGATGAGGTTGACGGCTCAACGTACTTTCTTCACCATAAACACAACCTGACGCAATTGAAGTTACCAAGGTGCACTAAAAGCCATTATTTGGAAGATTGTTAGTTGACGGGCAACTCGGACCGCAC
>UYRU01044814.1:0-10116 GCA_900617775.1 Dibothriocephalus latus | reverse complement strand
GATACCTTCGGCGAAATTATTTTAAGTCTGGCTGCCCCATGTTTAAGTTTTACACCGTCAAAACTCTGCAGAACCCTTCTAGAAATCCACCTTAGGGGTAATTAAGGAGGGTAGGCGATAATATAAAAGCTCGAAGAAGGTCAGATTAACTATAAATTGATTTTGTGAGATTGTTGCGAACCCATAATCTCAGGGTATTACAGTGATAGGACGCACTGCTGTGACGAGGATATTTGAAAACACACCACATAGTTTCATTATTCATCACAGGAATTCACGACGGACAAACTTTGACGAGAAGTCAAGAATGCAGATGATCGTTGGTTTTCAATTTGGCTTAGATTGTTCTCGTTCTCAGGACAACTACTCTTAGAAATCATCCGAGAACCACAACAGCAAAGAATGTCGTAGCAGTGTTATCCAGGCTAGAAGGCCTTCACGCAGCACTTATAAAAACGAACTTTATAGTATATTAGTGAGTTACACATTTCGTCTTTGATGAGTTTAGATAAGTTTGATTTATTTTCTTTTGCTTTGTAGGCAACTGCATGAAAATCGATAACATTTCTCTGTGACCTTCATAAACTCTCTACCACCTTTTCGCTAGAGATTGTATGGTCCGCGGCATCAGCCGAATTGTGCATTTTCTGGACAAACCCCAATTGACCAGTGCCGTTGGTAAGAAGGCCTTCGGTTCTGAGGGAATTTTTCTGCCTTGTTAAAATTCCTGACGTCGAATCTCAATAAGAACCGAAACCAAGACCCCGCTTTCATAGTAATATTTACAGTAGTTCGAGGATTGTTTGATTTGTAGTTACTTCAGGCCAGTTGCATATATACTGGAGCAGGGCCTCCTGTTACTCTAGTTCTTCTCAACGCTTTACACAAAATGACATCCTCTGAAAGTTTTCCATTCCAACGATCTACAATTAGTCACAGTTTAACCAAAAAGTAACAAGCAAAATAACATATGAAACCTAACGCAGAATATATCATATTAAAAGAGTGGACCCGTTCGAAAATTTTCACTAGGTGTAACGTGAATTTATGCCTTACTTTGCACGTCCTATCTAGGGAATAATGCTGATGAAGAGAAAATTTTGGGGCGGCCTTATAGTAGAAATCCTGACATTGTCTATTTTTGCTTCTACGATATCTACAAGAAGTAAAAACAACAGTAAAATGATTATGCATTAAAAAGGTATTTCAGACTAACGTATGCACGCAGAAATTATCTACTGTTTCCGATAACAACAATGAACACTACTCCGTTGCTAACATTTATGTATTCCTACGTCGGCATTTCTCATAGAGCTTAATTAATATCAAGGTAAAACAACACAGTGTAAGCTAGAGCATACTTACAGTAGTCCTAGTGTTAACTTAACCTGCCTAACTTCGAGCAAACAGTGTAGTGTAGTGGCAGAGTACGTGTTCCACACGGGATTAGGGTCGTCGCTGCCGACTTTACATGATTTTCCTACGTTTTAAGTGATGCGAGATTGTCTATGGTCTGTGTACGGAGGTTGTGTCTCAATAAGTTAGCCGGATGTATCAGAGACTTTTTGCCCTCAGAAACAATCTGCAGCAAGTGTAGACAACACAGAGTTATGTTTTAAAGGAAACCGTAGGAAGAAGTACCACCGTTCTAAAACGTTGCCATACACACGCACACTTATTTTCGTATGAAGTTCTGGTGTTTATTTGCCGTAAACAATTCGGATATGTGGCAAGCGCCGACGTTTTCATTATCTGTGTCAACTTCCGTACTAGAAGAAATGACAGACTCAACGTTTTCGGTCACCTGTTTTGGGTCCATTTGACACATATCTTCAAGACATCAAATCATTGGTCTATGAAAGAGCACAAAAACCCGGCAGAATGGGTTTTGAAACGCCGAAAAACCGTACATACCCGACAACAAATGATAGACTTAATGAACGCTAGGAGTTGGGGTTAAGTTGGATCGTAGGTATACACGCCTATAAAAGTGTAGTACAGTCTAATTCAGTGTTGCAACCTCAGCTGGCTATGAATAAAGACGGTAGCCAAGGCGTTATCATAACGGTTCGATCCTTTACACTCTCCCACCGCCACTTTCCACTATTTTTGTATTACAGGCCTACCTATGGTTCACATTCCCTATAGCTTTGCAATAGATCACTGCCGATTAGAAGATACGCGCGCCTATTCACGGTCCTTTCGGGATTCCTAAAATCCATGAAGCAGAAGACTTTACGAAAGTCCACTCTTTATTATGAAAAAAAACTAGAAAATATGGATAGGATTAATTCTAGTTCAGTTCAATTTGCGTTCTTAATCATACCTAAACTGGGCATATCATCGAGCAGATTCTGCAACTGATTCTCTTATTGTGGCTGTGTTTGGCAAATATTTAGTACAATTTAATCACTGGTTTCTAAAACAACGTGAGAATAGACGTCTAACGGATTTGAAACGTCCACGATGAGTGAAACGTCCGGCCATGCCTTCATCTTCTCCTGCCACTGCTAATGATGGTGATGACGATTCTGCGGTTGTTGTGGAGGGCGATGATTTGGTGTCTTCAGCTGCCCTTGCATGTTTTTCTGGGAAAATGAGGAAATAAACATGCATAAGTATAGAACTCATAACAGCCGCCTAACTAGCCGACATGTAAGGGCAACAAAACACTCAATGCATAATCAGGTGAAGCTTCCCTTGCGACTAGAATGCTTCTGCTCTGGGTTAACGCTTGTTGACAGGCTAGAGCCGATACCGTCTCCGGCAACAGTGGCATTGTGGGAATTTTGAGAAAATTCCCAGTTATCCAGGGCCGGTGGCAAAAATGCCTTGGGCTCTAACGGCATCGTTCAACCGTCATCAAGGTATTGCCGCCTGCTTTCAATGTGGATTGTAACCAAGGTCCCATCTTCGTAGTAGTAATAGCAATAATCCGACGATTGTCGCGGCAGTGGTTTCTTCACTTCAGTAGCTAAATTATTGGAGGACGGTCCCTGGTTACTGTGGTTATATTCCACGATTGGTGAAAATCGACATCTCTTAACAGTCTTAAATTTCTGTGGTCTATAAGTAGTAACAGATATTAAAGGAGGTTTAGCACAACAACTTGTAAAACCTTAATCAGATGGTACATGCTCCAAAGGCTGCATTAAATATTAAGGGAATTCATAGTAATAATCTTCATAGTAATAATAGCAATAGGCCGAAGATTTTGGCGGTCGTGGTTTTTAACTACTCCATTTGCACATGTCCCGGAGGATGGCCTCTGGTTATTGTGGTTATCTTGAATGATTGGCGAAAATCAACATTGCCTGGCAGTCTTACATTTCTGTGGTCTATAAATAGCAACAGTTAAAACAAAGTCATTATGCACAACAGCTTGCGAAACCTAAAGCAGAAGGTGAAACAAAGACAGCGTGGACCCATTCTAAAGGTAGCATTATATGTTAAATAAATGCATACTTTACCTTGCATGTTCTATGATGGGAATGGTGCTTGTAAGGGGGCAACTTGCGGGGGATCTTATAGCAGAAATCCTGGCGTTGGATATTTCTGGTTCTAAGATATCTACAAGAAGTAAAAATAGCAGTAGAATGATGGTGTTGAAAAAAAAATTCGGACTTACGCATGCACGCAGTAGCGTACCTATGGGTTCGGATAATAAAACTAAACACTGCTCTCTCTATCTTAGCCCAAAAAATGTAGTTTAGTAGCAGGGTACGCGTCTCACACGTGATAAGAGTTGACGCTGCCAAGTTTGCAGGATTAAGCCCAAGTTGCAGCAATATGAAATGCGATGTTGGCTATGTGAGGAATTTGTACGCCGCAATCAGTAGTTACTGATCTGTTATTAAAATTTCAGTACGCCAGCTGCACAGAATCAGCTTGTGCTGATTGGACTGTTTAGCTACTGGTACTGATGTCCAGTCTTCCTTCTTGAACCCAGTTTTTCTATTTCTGAAAAGCACCGAACTCCTCCAACGCTAAAACGATGCACCTGAAAACGTATTTTAAAAGTCCAAGGTCCACTCTTGGTAGTTATATCACTTATACCTTATGATAATAGCTAATTCTTTAATTCACTTCTTGTTTTTTCTCCGCATAAAGAAACAGAAAATGTAGGTTGTTATAGCAAGATACATCTGAAATAATGTTATGCTGTACTATTAAATTGTTAATTAAAGTACGCGGGAAATATCAGCCCAGGAATAAATATTCAATAGCAACCGAAGTGTGCTGCCTATTGTCATAGGAGATAGAAGGTAACCCAGGCAGGCATGCATGCGTAAGGTGTAAATATTAATTTTTTTGTAAAGCATCAGCCTACTGTTGTCTTCATTTCTTGTGGATAACCTAGGGCAAGAAATTTGCAGTGCCAGTGTTTCGAGAATAAGTCCACCCCCACATTTCACCTTGAAAAACAACTATCTATGGTAGGCCATGCAGGACAAAACATTAATTCAGTTAACATGAAATGCTATTTTGCAAATTTGTCTACTCTGTTATTATATCCATGCTGGACGCACGAACTTTTACCTGCTTGTTTATATAGAACAGTTACACTTTGATTTCCCAAGCTCTTCTACTGAATGACCCTTCAGTCTAACTGTAATTACTCATAGACGTCTGAACTGCATAACAGCCAGGCAATGTCGTTTTGGCAAAAGCGTAGAAGATAACGAGAGAGAAAGAAGATGTCTACAGGCAGAAGATCCACAGCTGACCCGAAGGACCTAAATAGGCCATATTGCTATTACTACTATCAAGATAAGATCTCAGTTCCGATTCACATTGAGGACAGACGTCAAAAAATTGATGACGATAGATAAAAGATTCATAGAACCGAAGGCCTTCTTGCCAACGGCACTTGCGAATTGGGATTTTTCCCAGAATTCGTACAGTGCGGCTGGTACCGGGGTCTGTATCGGCTCTGGCGTATTAACAGGCGCAATGCCAGCTCGGATGCCTTCTAGTTGCAAGTTAAATTTCAATTAGTTATATAGTGAGTGTTTGTCGCCCTTAAAATCCGGTTAGTTAGTCGGCTCTTAAGGCATTTTTATTTCCTAATTTTCCTAAAAAAACGTTCGAGGGCAGCTGAAGATTCAGAATCAAAATCATCATCATTAGGGGTAGCAGGAGAAAGTGAATATCGAGCCGGAGGTTTTAAAGCCGTAGTTTGATTTAACGGAAAAATTTGCCAAACACAGACACAATAAAGGAATCAGTTGCGGAATCTGCTAGATGAAACGCCTAATTTAGGTATAATTAAAAATGCCAATAATACTAAATGAAGTAAGCCTACCCCTAGTTGTAATTTTTGACCCATAATAAATGATGCCATGTGTAAAAGTCACTGAAGCGCTGCAATAGGCAATTTAGACGTCTCATTAACCAATTTTACATGCTATATAACTTAAATCGAGGTTAAATCATATAAAAGTGGCAACGCAACAATTATATCGCCCGGCATTTCCATTGAACAACGGGATTTTGTCAAAAATGCTTGAAATCATGCCGTGATGTTTATTATACTATTAATTAAAGTGTGCGGGGAAACATCAACGCAAGAATAAATATTAAATAGCTGCCGAAAGGTGTTCCCTGTTGTTATCAGAAACAGTAGGTAAGCTAGTACATGCATATGTTAAGCAAAAGCGTTCATTTGTTTTGTAAAGCATCAGTCTACTGTTGTTTTCATGCGTTGTTCATCAGCGTTTAGGCCATAAGTCCACCACAAAATTCATCCTGGAAAACATTATTTCATGGTAGGCCATGCAAGAAAAAACATAAATTCACTTAACAGGTAATGCTATTTTGTAAATTTGCCTACTTTGTCTACATATTTCAGTGGTCTGTAGATTTTAAAAGGTCTTGCCCTTAATGACCCGTTAGTTTGACTGTAACTACTTAAATGCATGACGGTCAGGAAATATCGTTTCGACAAAAGCCTAGAAGATAAGGAGGGCAAGAAGAGGCCTGCAACCAGGAAATTTGCAACTGACATGAAGGACACAAATCCGGCATATTTCTTTTATAAATACGGGACCTTAGTTCCGATTCACATTGAGAGCAGACGTCAAGAAATTAGTGACGGAAAACCTTCTTGCCACTGGCACTTGCTAATTAGGATTTTTCCCAGAATTCGCACAGAGCGCCTGGTACCGGGTTCTGTATCGGCTGTGGCGTATCAGCAGGCGCAATGCCAGCTCGGAGGACTTCTAGTCGCAAGGTAAATTTCAATTGGTTACCCTGTGAGTATGTTTCAATTCTTAAAATCCGGCTAGTTAGGGGCTCTTAAAAGGAATATAATTAGTATTCGCATGTTTATTTCCTCATTTCCAAGGAAAAAGTTCAAGGCCAGCTAGAGACTCAAACGCAACAGAAAGATCACCATCATCATTAGCAGCAGCAGCAGCAGGAGAAGATGAAGGCACCGTCGGACTCTTTACGCTTCGTGGACGTTCCAAGGCCGTCGAAGTCCTAAGCCAACGTTGTTTTGGACAAGTGATTTGATCTCATCGAAATGTTGCCGAATGAAGGAATCAGTTGTGGAATTTGTTGGATTAAACGCACCATTTAGGTATTCTTAAGAATGCCAATTGTACTGAACAAAATAAGCATACTCGCAGTTTGTAGTTTTTTAAAAGAAATAATGCAATCTCTGAAAGCCGTTTGCTTAATCTTAATCTGTGCATATATCACCCTATTTTGCGGTTACCTCCAATAAAGCTTCTCGACAGAATCCGAAACGTCAGGCAAATAAATCTCTTGTTGCAGTGATCGCATCTTCTACTTTTAAAGCAGTGGTGCCAGTGGCGTCCGCGATTCGGTATAACCTTCACAGAGCAATCCGCAGTCTGGTGCCCAAGGCCAGGATGCTATACTGAACCCTCCTCAACCGCGAAACCAACACAAATACGTGGACCATCTTCCGGTGTCGGTGGGTGGGGGAACATTGACTTTAGTGACTACAAGACATTTCGATGGATAGTAAAAATAGAAAACCAAAAATATACAGGTCACAATTAAGTTTCGAATATATTGGCCCCTAGCATGGCAGTCTATGGCCTCTACACTAAGGAACCGCTAAGTTCGTTTCTTTTTAGCCAAAAACTCATCAGGTGAAATCGCAAATCCGGAATCGCTGGACTGGGAAACTAAGTTACTGTCCAAAACGTCCACTGACATTGCCAAGTGAAGAACACCAGCAACCGAGACTATCCATCTCTGTTGAGTCACCTTAAAAATTTCGTTTGGCCGTGGTATTGTGCTTTACGGAGGGAAATTACCAGGGTCGCACGCAATTTCGGAAGGAGTCTATGATTGCCGAAATTATTAAAACCTTTCAGGAGGTTGACGCAAGAGAGGCCTTTCAAGTCATATACCAGACTCGGACACACTATTCTAAAGGCCTGCGCAAACGGGTGCTCACCACAGTCGAAGCGGTGGCAATCCGCTCAATATAGCCCGCTCTGCTGTCAAAAGACGCTGGTAGCCACAGTTTGCTTACCCTGGCCAACTACCCCAGTGAATACCGTGTCACCAGAACAGACGTCCTCAATAACTACGCACACCGACACTGAGAACACCCCTTCCTCCCCCTCTTCCATGCTTGCCGGACCCAACGCCACCAACAGGCCAGAACCCGTATGCGTGAGACGACGGAACACCACGATGACTAGGCGGATAGGCAGCTACCGATCGCGGTACTGAAGGCACATTTAGTGAGGCAAGACTTGCGAACAGCGTCAACCTTAACCTCGTGTTGGACACATGCTCTGCTACCACGCTACACTGCTTGATCGAAGGTAGACAGTTCAAACCCGACACCAAAAAATCGATTACCTCGGATGACAGGCAGATTCATATAGCACCGATAATTCTGCGAATATGTTCGAGCTCTTTTTATGCCGTACTTTTCTATTATTTATTAAATTCTATGAGAAATAGCAGCAGCGGAACAAATATTTAGTTTGAAGATTGCGTAAACAGCAGAATTTAATGGAACCATAAATTTCTCGAGAGCTCATCAGCTGCGTCTATTCGCTGCATAAAGTGAGTGACGAATGAGAAAATACAGAATTGAAGAGAAGTGTGTAAACAGGGAGCTGGTGCTACCACGGCAGAGTAAGATTCACCACGTGCTCCAGTTGTTCACATGGGTCAGGTTTAAACCGCCGTTTGCAGGCTGCCCCCAGGTAGCGTTGTAGCACCAGCTCCCTGTTTACACATTCCTCTTCCCAACTTTTTGCCTTAGACGTTTTTATACCGTTTTTGCTGCCCACTGTGTTTAACTTTCTTTCTTTATTGATTGCCTCTCGACCATTTCTTGTGACCTTGCAGTTTTTGATCGTTTTTCCTGTATGAATTCATTTCTGTATTTTCTCATTCGTCGCTCACTTTATGCAGCGAGTAGACGCAGCTGATGAGCTCTCGCAAAATTTATGGTTCCATTAAATTCTGCTGTATACGCAATCCTCAAATTTGTACCTGGGAAAAGATGCTTCAAATATTTAGTTGCAAGAGAACAATGTTCAGTATTATTGTCCGAAACCATAGGTAAGCTACTGCGTGCATGCGTAAGTTGCCGTCTCTATTTTTTGCAGATATTTTAGAACCGCAAGTTCACCATGCAAGCGTTTCGACTGTGAGGCCACCACCAAGTTTCTCCCCACTAGCATCACTCCAATCGTAGGATACGCAAGTTAAAGCAAAAATCCACCTAACATTTAATGCTAACTTTCGAATGCGCACCGTCTGCTTTGGGCTTTTACGAGGTGTTGTGCTTAACGACTTTGTTTTAACTTTGTTACTTTTTATAGACCGCAAAAATGTAAGACCGCCAGGAGATGTCAATTTTCTCCAATCGTTGAAGATAACTACGGTAACCAGGGATCGTCCTCCGGCATACGTGCAAATGGAGTGAAGAAATAACTGCCGCAAAATCTTGTTATTACTTCTATGAAGACGGGACCTTTGTCCCAATTCACATTGAAAGCAGACGGCCACAACTTGATGATGGCAGAGTGATGCCGTTGGAACCGAAGGCATTTTTGCCACCGGCACTGGCCAATTAGGGTTTTTCTCAAAATTAACACAATGCCACTGGTGCTGGAGACGGTATCGGCTCTAGGCTGTCAGCAAGCGTAAACCCACAGCAGAAGCCTTCTAGTCGCAGGGAAACTTTCACCTGGTTACACAGTGAGTGTTTTGCCGTCCTTGAAATTCGGCTAGTTAGGCGAATATTTTGAGGCCTATGCTTATGCATACTTATTTCCACGGTTCTAGAAATACGTTCAAGGGCAGCTGGGGACTCCAAATCATCACACTCAACATAAACAGCAAAATCGGCATCTTCATCATTAGAAGTGTCAGAGGAAGATGAAGGCCAAGCCGGACGTTTCACCACTCGTGGACGTTTCAAAGCCCTTAGGCGCCTATTCTTACGTTGTTTGGTTAACCGGTGATTTTGCCAAATACAGCCACAATAAAGGAATCAGTTGCAGAATCTGGTAGATGAAATGCCCAATTTAGGTATGATTAAGAACGCTAACTGAACTTAATGAAATAAGACTTCCCATAGTTGTAATTTGTCTTCCATAATAAATGATGCCTTCTCTGAAAGCCTTCTGCTTCATGGACATTCCAGGTCTCAATAAGACCGCGAATAGGCGCGCGAAACTTCTAATGGGCTTGATTTGTAGCACTGAGTTAGACCGCATTAAAGCATACCTGCACGCCAACCTAGACCCAATCGATCATGTTGGTAAGAGTTAGCTTTTGACGCCGCGGTAGTAGGGTTGAACTACAGTGGCCGCATAGTACGGTATGAAGGATGCAGTCGCCTCTTGGATAGTGTTCAATTTCATGACCTCAAGCTCAGAATTGATAAACCAATTTCATTTTGAAAGACAAAACAGTTGTAGGGAGATTCGCCCGCGAGAGGATACCTCGGGTTGCAGATAGAAGGTATTGGACAATATGTGCCTGCAAACCCCCTACGACACATCTCCAATCGTCGGATGCTAATTTGCTACTTGTAGCCATCGTTGTCTAACAGTAGACAAGTTGAGAAGAAGAAGACTCGATCGCTGGGACAATATGTTTATTCGC
>UYRU01044808.1:0-15825 GCA_900617775.1 Dibothriocephalus latus | reverse complement strand
TGTAAAGGCCTGACGAGAATTTATCGAAAACAAACGTATTTTCGCCAATTTAACTTCTGAAGTATATAAAATTTTGGCGAGATTTCGGTACCCGCGTACGGAGTTCTTTTTTACAGAAGAAGGTTAGACTCATTCACTTCATCGGCTGAAGATAAGAAAATTCAACAAAATCTGATGAGCACTACAGTTTTTAGTTTGCGTTTTGATTGAATTTCTGATCCATGCGCAGTTCAAAAAATGAAGATGAATCCGCGATGGATTTCAAAACTTCAGGCGAATAAACATATTGTCTTAGCGATTTAGTCGTCTTCTACTTTTCAATTACTTCCTGGGACTCACATGTTCGCTTGTATTAGCAATCGGAGCTTTCTTGGATTGATTGGCATTTTGGTTGTTTTTAGGCCCTGGCGGGTTAATTAATTTTCGTCAAAGTTTATTTGTTTTCGCGCCATGAGTTATCAAACCGAGTTTAGTAAATATAATGCAAGTTTTTTCGACGAAACTGAAGACGTTTCGACCCTCCGCAACATGAATCGAACTTATAATGATACTTTAGATTCCACTGGGACGTGGTAAACCCCGTCTGCGCGTACAATTTCGTTTTTACATTTTAGCGATGATACTTATGTCCGTCAGCTGGAGTTTGACAAGCGAAAACTACTACGACAAAATGATCACTTACAATCGCAGCTGGAAACTACGGAACAAGCTTACAATGAACTCGCTAGCCAAATCGAACATTTGACTAAAGATAATGTGCTGTACGTGCATCGTTCTTTATTCCTAAACGAACAAACCTGCAAGTAGTTTACCTCTATATGATGCATATTATTAAGGTGCGTTCACAAAGTTTAAATCTAGGGAGCCATTTAAACATATCTTACTTTTCTGTTCTTACAGCACGAATGTCATGACACTCGTATTCGTTAGAAACAGAACATAAGCGGAAACGTTAAAGGCGTTCGTACCCGTCCGTGGTACTGAAAGCTTTCATACTGCTGATGTTCCATCTCTCGCAATTCGTAAAAATAGTATTTATACACCTGATCAAAATTGTCGCATTTTATATTTTAGTCTAGAGACGTGGATATATTTATTGCAAATTGTGAGCACTAACACTTTCCTAGAATCACCCTCTTATTAATTATGGTTTAGGTTTCAAAATTACGGACTGCAAGCATTATAAAATTGGATTTCATGCAACATCAGAAAATGGACAAATATATTGAGCAACTAGAAGCTTGTAGGAAATTTAAAATTAAGGCATGTATTAGATCTAGTACAATGTCCAGTGTTTAAGATTGAAATTAATTAAACCGATTCTGACTATCACTTCATACTTAATAAAATATAAAATCGCGTGTGTCGTAAAGACTGTCTATTATAGGATTTTGTTCGATTTCCGTGGGACAAATGTTGGTGAAAGTCAATCGGAAACTGATAATCTATAACCGCTTAGTCGTTCATATGTCCATCAAGCATTATAATGTTTGATAGACATATAAACTGAAACTTTGAAGAAGTATAAGTTACTATAGTAACTTATACTTCTTCAAAGTTTCAGTTTTTATGCGTCTGATGGGATAATTAAATATTTCCTCTTTGGCTGGATAAACATAAATATGGTCAAA
The DNA here is from genome assembly GCA_900617775.1 of Dibothriocephalus latus. NCBI lineage: Eukaryota > Metazoa > Platyhelminthes > Cestoda > Diphyllobothriidea > Diphyllobothriidae > Dibothriocephalus > Dibothriocephalus latus. The sequence continues at coordinate 14,194 of UYRU01044808.1, read as the reverse complement.
TTATAGGGCGTCGGAGTTAAAAGACGAAAACAGAAGACTTTCAGAGGTGGTTGACGAAAAATCACAGCAGGTCCACGATTTGACTGCACGGCTTAAAGACCAGAAACAAGAGGAACAAGTACTCGAAGAAAAACTTTCTGCGAAGGAATATGAATGCTTAGCTCTCAGAGAAAGGGTATGTAGTCTTTTTTGACGACGTAATGTCTGATTTTAATGCACATACCAGCAGTGATTTTGAAAATGCTGCAACAGATCAGCGAATTTTTCCAGGACCAATGCAGCTTTAGCTGGGTTGCATCCTGCAGTTAAATCAAAAAAGTAAACTCTGCGTAAAAACAACTAGACAGGAATATTCAAGAGGTCTCACAAAAGAAAACATGCTGCTTATAGGCGTAGAAACACAGACCTTAGCATTCGATATCAAAGCGAAGCATGCACCCTTGACAAGATAATCAGCTTTTTTGCCAAACTTCACGGATTGAACGCTGTCTTTTAAGTTTTCATCTCATGCATATGGGGAAACCTTTGCAATTCTTATCTTATGTAACACTTTATCGAAAGGTGTAGACGTTAAAAATTGCAATTGTCCCTGATAAAACGTCCCTTGACGGTATTAAATCTCATACATATATTCCAGCATGACGAAATATAGACGGAAGTTAAACTCTTCCTTAATTGAGTTTCTATAAGCGTGAGCCAAAAACCCTGAAATCTAACTATAAGTTAACTAAGTGTATTTAAGATAAGCTCCAGCATTTAAAACACTAGGACAAGTTGTAGTCAGAAGGAACTGTAGCCAACTAAAAGACGTTTGCTTTATTTTGCAAATGACACAAAGTTCCTGTCTAAGCTAGTAGTACCCATTTGAACGCTTCGAGTTGTGCTCTCAGTGTAAAAGCGTACCTAAGTGCTCCTGTTTTTGGCTACGCCCGTCGGAATTATGTAAAATCTGTTTGTGTTTGGAAGGTAATTGATGCAGTAAATGATGCAAAGACGAGCGTAACTGTTAAAAATACGTATCCCCGTGCTTAAATAACCTGGCTAGCTGCTTATTAGGAGTGGATGAAAATGCACTACAACAGAAGAGTAGAAAGTTGAGTGATGCTGGGTTTTTTAACCTCCAAAACCAAAGTGTGTGAGGGAATGACGAAGGCCAGCTAAAAGTTAAGTAGTGTTTTTGTGCCTTTCATAATAGCAATAGTTTATCAGAATGCCTAAGAATTTCAACTCAACGGAAAATGCCCTTTTCAGATTTTATCTGGTAATGATAGTAAAAACTAGACTTTAAAAAGAGTGGTAGTTAAAATTGCTGTTAATTACCACAGGGTTTAACTACGAGCATGATTTTTTAGGTTTATAATGCTTTTCTAAGGATTGAAGGAGGAGCAATATGTGGTTATTTTTGTGATATTCACCTTAGTTTGTTGCCGCATATTTTGGACAAGAGCTAAAATGAAAATGAATAGTTAATTATATGCTAAACATTTTCAATCTCGCACATTTGTTAAATCACAGTATGCATATATGTGTAGAAGTACCTATTCACAGCACAATGCCTTTGTCGGAAGATATATATAGATATTATGGATAATTTGGGTGTCATTAAAATTTTGCTGCTGGTAACCTGTTCTTTTTGCTTTTTTAGACAGAACACCTTCAGAATGTTGCTTCGTCGCAGTATGTTTGTCTTGAAAGTGCGCAGGAGGAACAATTAAGGCAGATGGTATTCCAACTTTTCTTCATATTTTGCGCAGGCAACATTGTCAGCTTTCGACAATAAGGTCGAAATTCTCAGAGAAAGGGTTGAATCGGTACCTGTACCTTCATTCATAAAAATAATGTTTAAGCCAGATTCAAGAGAAATTTGAAACCGTAGAATGTCGAATGAAAGATTTGCAAGATGAGATTGTGGTAAGATGCAAAATTCGGTTTATGCTTTTTGCAAAGTTTGCTGTTGCCGAGAAAAAGGAATTCGAGAAAACGGTGCATCCATTGCAGTATGATCGCCAACAAATCAGGTGACGTGACTGTCCTTTAACTGCAGACATACTTGCTGAGTGTTTTAAATATTTCCGGTTAACTTTTATGGATATTTGAAGGCTGTGTGGACATAACTGCGTGCGCAGCATTATAAATGAGTATTTTGATTGCAATAAGTATCATGTCTTAGCTGCTTTGGACCCAGTTTACTAAAGTCCGTTGTAGCATAAGAGGAACTTATTTTGGCTGGGACATTGGCAAGTGCAACTAGAGTAAGAGCTGCACACTGAGTAGGAATGACTGGATCTGAATGATATGCCTAAAAGTCTTTTGTTGTTGCTGTTGTGCATATCAGCTGCCACATACAAACTTTTCCATATACTACGATTACGCTGAATTATCCCGACACTATAAATATTCATCCGTCGCCGTCAAAGTGAGGAGATAATTCAATATCCTCACAACGGAAAAAATATAACTTTGTTTGGTGTGTGGATACATATGTCCGTAAATGGAAAATGCTGGAACTAAGTGATTGGAGTGAAACTGACATTTGGACCACAAACTTATGCGTTGTGCCCCTTACAGCCTTAGAAATAAAAAGCGGAACGGAATACATTGAACACTTTAACAGAAAGCAACATGTTTGCTAAGAGTAAAGTGCTGATTTAAGACATAAGGACGGGCCCGAGAAGGCTGAGTTACACCACAAAGAATAAAACACGCGCAACTGGTATTTGTTACCGAAGCGTGTCACGTTTAAACAAAAGCCAAATGACTATATGAAAACGAAAACTTTGCCTCTTACTACAACGTAGACCGCGGGCGAATGAGATTGAGTTATTTATTATTACTTAATGCTATCTATCACCATTTTCACAAAAAATTAGTTCTTGGCATGTGTTTCTTGTTAGTATTCCATTTGTTAAACTTCTACGCATGACATTTACGCTAATATTTACCTGTCCCTTCTTTTGATTCAAATTTATAATTCTTTTATCTACTAGTGGATGTCCTCTTCAAGTTCACAGACGATCACACAGCGAATGTTTTGCGGCACATATGCTACCCCCCGATAATATAACATCAAATATCGCTGAAGAGTTAATGGATGCAATCCTTATCGAGGGAGTAACTATCCCAAGCAAACAACGAGGTCCGTTTTTCACAAGCAGCAGCACAGAACCACAGTGCTCTCCTGTAACCAAAGAAAAATGCGAAATTTTCGAGTCGCACATGAGGAGCACCAAACAAAGTTTTTCGGGCCAATTTGCCTCACAGCCGGCCTTATCGGTAAGAACCTTTGTTATTACTTTCATTTACTTCAGACCACCTCAACTGCTGTTGCTGATCAAAACCCATGGGATCAATATCCGCAACTTGGGTGAGTTTTGAATTTTCTATTTGCTAGATCTTGTGATGATGCTTATATGCACTCGAAACACAAATTAAAATAAGAATTTACGATCCAACTTGGTTGCAGAACAATCACTGACTGAAAAAAGGAGAAAAGTACTTATGGGGGAAGTTGTGGTCATAGTACATCATTAAGTGTTTCCTACCCAGTGGCTTGGCTACTCACGCAGTCTGCGCCGTGAGGATGCTGGTCTTGAATTGGATACTTCGAAGATTGATGCTTTAGTTCGGCATTATAAGAAAGACAGGTGAAAAAGATTCATAAAAATGGACCACATCGTGTCCTCCAAGTAAACAGTAATAAATTACTCATACGCCCATTTGACAGAGCAGACTAAAAAGGGGCTAAGTCGAAGCAATCGGTGAGGGACTTTGTTTCAGTCACTTTTGAATGGCACAATTCAATCATCGTTTAGCTTTTCACATAGAAGTTCACAACTGGACAAGGCCCCATGATGTTGCCTTTTTGCGGTATCCGCCTTTGGACTAAAGGTACTTTTAAGCACGACTTTTGACGGCTCCTCAGTTGTTGTTAAGGTGAGAAAGTGTCCGCTTTCTTCGAACAATGCTGCAAACAGTGGCTAATTGTTGCAGGAGAGATTAAATGAAAAGGGCAAAGTTCGAAAGCAGGGTGACAGAAACAATGCGAAAAAATATTGGACCACTGTCGAATTATAAACCAAGGCCTTAAATGCCCCAATCAGTGCCTGATGCTTACATGTTTTAGGCGCTTCAGAGAACCGGACGCGAACGGGTAGTTAATTGTGTATGAGAGAAATTGACTAGTGAAAGCACATACTTACGTTCGACTCCACAGTGACGCTTTTTCGTATAACTGAACTCTGGCAGTCTTATAGATTTTAGGAAGGTTTTAGATCACTGGTGAGAGCATTATTTTTGGCATCCGGCAGGGGTATGTTCATCAGGACTATTGGTCACCTTCTATGCGGGTACAATTCTTATCTTATTAATAGGTTTAATTTCGCTAATGTTATTGATCCTGATGCTAATAGTCAAAAAGACAGCTTTAAGTCTCGTAGCCGGACGGCCGAATTCGCCGTTCATTGAATTAAATGTCATAACTATTGAGTAACCCAGCACAAATCACAAATTTCTTAAACGATAACTATTTATAAATTTCAAAACAGGGGCACCATCCTAAGGAATATCGGCAATTCCATCGTCACCCAGAAGTCCGAGCAAGCACTTATTTGTTTGTCATCCATTTTCAAATTGTTGCAACCCTTTGGACTGCATGCAGCCCTTATTTACTTGACTCTTTTAGTGTTTGTATCACTTTGTTTTTGTATTTCTACTTTTCTCCTGATTTCACTCCCAATGCAAGTTTCTAGGATCGGCCGAGTAGAGCTTTCCGCCCCCTTTCCATTAAGCCTTTTTGTGGACAAAATCATAACAGTCTCACATATGCATGGACCTCCTCCTCAGTAATAATTGAAAAATAAAGATTGAAGTGGGTGTATTGAACTGCCTTTTTCTCTGAGAATATGGGCCTTTTGGTTTTCAGAAAGCTGTTTACTCAAAGGACTTTTATATAAACGTTTAATGCTATTTCTAAAAGTGCATAAATGACTTGAACTACGACTTCCAATTTAAATTTAACGGGCAAGGCCCCTTTTTAGTTCCTTCTTTGAAAACAGTTTAATTAAGTTCCTCGCTGGGTTGATGACAAAGTAATATTGAGTACAAGCATAGAAACAGTAATCCAGGGGCTTGTGTACACATGCAGTTAGTTGACCCCCACTAACTAAAACCAGTTAGGTGTATGGCGCAGGTATGCGGATTTTCGATTAAAACTAGAAACTTTGTGTCATTTATGATTTCCGGTTTGATACGGTCCCCGGTGTGCTTAGAGCACAGATGAATCTCTTCGTAGTTTGTCCTATTTTTATTTTACATATGAAAAACCTCTTTATCCACTGAAGGGTAATCAACATTGTCACGCCATTGGCTTCTTATCTGCTCCACAAAAGCAATTTAAATCAAATTCTTGTTAGTATAGCTAAGCACGAGCGCATGAGAGCACATGCGACCAGACCGACCGACCGACACAGGGTGAAGCTACTCAACGATATCAAAGTATCTATAGATAGTAAGGCTTCTCACGAATAGAAGCAGATATGCTTGCTCCAAGTGCTTGTTTTAAAGAAGAATAAGACGTGATCTCTAAAACGGCAATTGTATTGTTCGGATCATGCAAATGAATAACCTACAGGAGGTAGTAGAGCAGTCTGCCGTCGTTTATCAAATACCATGTTGCGACCTGTCTTACCATTATACAGGGCAGACCGGTCGACGACTTAGCTCGCGAATAACGGAGCACAAACGGGCAGTGTGGAGAGGTGACCCACTGTCCCAGCTCGCTACTTACACTCAGGAAGAAGGCCACGAATTCGACTTCATAGGCACGCGGATAATTGCACGCGCCGCTAAGAAGACGGGACAAGAACTACTTGAGGCCTGAGTATCAGACTCCAACTCTATCGACAGGCGTGTGGATGTACTGCCCTGTTATTTTGCCCTTCGTGCTCTCGATCAGAAACCACGGCCCAGTTCCTGTCCAGGTACGCAGGCTGCCACGCCAAGGACGCAAGACACGGTGCCAAGGTCGCACGCCACAACACCAAGTACGTGTGCAGGGGAGACAAGATGAGATGGTGTGAACATGGACCAATCAAGAATGCCACCCCCCACTACCATTTACGCGTAGCCAATGTTTGCTGCTTTCCCATTTTCTCTGACGATGGCCTCTTGTGTGAAGCCGAAAGCTCAGAACAATGCAGTTGCCATTCCAGAGATCGCGTCTCCTCTTCTTTACTAAAGCTTCTGTTCTCATTCGCTCCTTGAGCGCTTGCTATCGCATAATTCACTTCGGTTTTAGTCGCTCGCAGTTGTCGGATTGTCTCTGCAGATGACTTGCCACCACCAGCATCGCAATTCGCTGGAGTACCTACCTAGTCGCCATGCTCTCATACCAATTGCAGTCCTATGCAGGGTACTCAACGTAATTTCGGCCAAAAAACTGCTTCCTTATTTTTTCTTGTTAGTTTCTTTTGTTTGAGTTTTATCTGGGACAGAACTATTTATTTAGGGAAGTAAACATTGGTCTTTCTTTGGGAAGTTTTGGAAGCATAGAGCAAGACTGGCGTATGAGTACGTATGGTCCCAAACTCCACTCTTACGTGAACATGTCATCGAATTCATTTTCCACTTGTTGTTCATCCGTGTACTGATCATCAACATATGGATCAGTTTTATCTAGCGCAGGTGAGTTTCGGTCGAATGATTCGGGAGTTTGCCATCGATGATGACGTCTTCTGCGTCGAAGATTTTCCACGGTCGGTCGCGAGGAGCTTGAGGATTTATCTGAGTCTACTGCGTCAGTATGCCTTTTTGAATGCAGATTTATCAGAGGGATACAGATGTCACCTTCCATTTGGGCGTTTAGTCGACTGCTTGCTATGGTGGATCTTTTGGGAGGCACCGGTGGCGAAGTAGGTACAGTTGTACTTTCTGCAGTCATACCGAAACGACCAAAAACCTCGGGATTCACACTTTTGCCGTACTTTGTCCAAAAGACACCAGCAATTTCCGCGGCCGCAGCTGGACCAACATTCATGGAGACAAAGCGCAGCAGAAAGACACCATCCTGACCCAAAATGTCTTCAACAAAACACTTTGATTGAGCTTTTTCGGCTTGTGTTTTGAAGCAGTCTGCCATAGTCAGCTCGGAGTCGTCGGCAAATTGTGGTTGACCGTTTTTGTTTTTTCCCTAAAATCGACATTTTTGAATGCGTTATCCAACATGTGACACTACCTGTCCACTCTTCAGGTTAAAGCGGTTTCCGTTGGTCAGCGAGATGTTCAAGTAAATGCAGATCAGATTTCGGACGAAAGCGAGTCTCACAGACTTGAAGAGAATCCTATTGCCGAAAAAAGGCTTAGTTTTCAAAAAATGAGAAAGGAGAGCGAGAGCAAGCTTAATTTATTCCTTACATCATATGTAAATAGCACGAATAGTTGCTCTTTTTATGTCTCTTAAAATGGTCTGAAGTAAATCTCAGAGTGAACCCATTTACTTCTAGAGTATTTCTCTAAAACATTTGAAGGGCAGCAAATTTATTCTGATTCTTATACGTGAAAGAACAACTATGTTTGAAGTCCTTGATTTATGTAAATCTAGGTTCTCTTATCTGAAAAGAAGCTATTGGCGCAAGCGTAACTGGGATTCCGGCTCTCACAGTGGTTATTAATTTTTCCTTCCACGAAAATCCGCTTTATCTGGCCAGTACAAAGAAAAGTGGATTTTTAGGATTAGATTTTTACAGCTTTGGCTCGGCACTGGTAGCAGCGGGGAATGCAGACTGATGTTTCGGCTACTGTATGACCAATGAAACGTTTTGTTCTGTTGACTATCTGAATTTCATTCATGAGGTTTGAATAAATGCCTAAGCTTTAGCACTTTTCAAGGAGACAGACAAAGTAAAATAGGACATGCACAGCCGGGAAGTATGCCCTGATATACGTTTAGGTTTGGTGAATCATACGTCATCAAATGACTGACGAATTATTGAACATTTAAACAGTTAAATATAAAGTGCTACTGTAACTTAGTAAGTAGAAATAAAAGTAAAATATCCCACGAGATGTGTTTCAGCCTAGTGATCACTGTATGTAATGTTGGATACGTAGGAATAGTTCTTAATTCTGGCCTTAATCTTACTGCATCCTGGATAATCAATCAAACTGGTGACCACACTATCCTAACTCTTTTATTTATATACAGGTAAAGCGAAAAAAACCATGCTCTTTAGGCACATTTAAAAACAAAATGCGAAAGCAATAACGAAACTATGAACGTTTGAACGTACGTTATAGACTCACGCATACGTTTGTTTATATTCTACTTTTGATTATATGTACATTAATAGTGAATGCTTTTATTTTTGAAAATGACAATCCCTTAAGGTATTGTACAGAATAATACATTTAAGGCTAATAACTTCAGATGTTAGTGCATAATATCAAATCCAGCTAAACTTTTAAGTTGACCTCTGATATTGTACATTACCGGGTATTCCCTTACCTGTAAGACCATTTAAGAAGGCTGAGAAGGTTGACTGCAGATATCAGGAAAAACCAAAACCAGAGGAATATGTAAATCTTTTCGTTGAAAATATTGACGCGTAGGACACACTGAATAGTGTACCGGTGTTGGTTGCTGCCCATTCGACGAAGTTCAAAATCACATAGAGCCACACGTGGAAATGAACCTGTGTGATCCCAGAGCCTCGTGCTAAGAAGATCGACCAGTGTGCTTATTCCAAAAAGAAAGCCGTCCTCATGAAGGTACCTGAGGGGGGATTCGAAAAATGATGATAAGAAGTAGTTGGAAAAATAATCACACAAATTGGTACCTTTATAAATGTTGCAATCGTTTTTCAGGACCGATCACCTCGCGAGCTCCTAGAAAATTAGCTGTTTAAAGCCTGTGGCTAAACTTCAATTCCGACCTCAACAATTTGAAAAGAGTAATAAAAATGGTATATAAGATTGCATAACAGTAAGTGCTCTTCCGTTGACTACTGTCCTTTATTGTCTCTAGACTGACATAAACGACCTGTATCGAAAGAAACGAAGGAAGCGTACCCGGCAAAGATAGTTTAAGTAGCGGATCTTATATGCCCTAAGCTCCAGGATACTGTCTTACGGACTGGTGGTACTAGAGGCTTTGCGGGTGGGGAAATAGGATAAACAGTGAAGGAAATTTGTAGAAGTAAGTTTACAGTAGTAAACATTTAATTGACTTTGTATACCGGGCCTAGGGTCACCAGTCCCGTACGACAGTGTTCTGGGTCTTAGGGTATATAAGATCCATGTGTAGTTGCCTTTTTGAAAAAAAACACCAAAATAACTACTATATTCATTTTCAGTAGGCGTATTTATGCCTATCATTTAAGTCGGCGGCCGCCGTTGGTCCAGTAGGGGTAAGTGATGAGATTAAAAAATGTACCTCAGTGACCTCGCCTAAGGTCAGCGAACACCCGCCAATGATACATACACATTTCTTAACTCAGGGAGTTAGAAGTAATATACGGGTTACTTCAATTTAGCCCTTAAGTAGGCCAACCAGAACACAGCCGGTCGTTTACAGCAGCCAGTCACAGGAATTTCAATGACAGGAGTACATGACAGGATGGGTACATCCTGAAACAGATCGGAGTAGGATTACCTAATAATTTCAGAATTATAATATTAAACATTGAACATTACTATTTTATACGTTTGTACAGTAATATTTTTACCAGATGTTACTATTATTAATAATAAAGGCTCCATATTACAAAAAGTCTTCATAAAAGGCCATTAATACTGGGTTTTAGGCTGAAAAATAAAAGTCGAAATTCCCAGATTTGTCGACCTCGACTCGAGCTCGATTTGTTTTTCGCACCTTTTTTCGATTTATGCGCCAGCGTCGTCGCTATATAGCCGCCGTATTAAACTATTTCAACAAAATGTCACGACTTCGTTCTTATTTTTAAAAAGTCCCTTTCTCCTCCATCCGCTGTTCCCACCCATTTAACCCCCAATCCCACCAGTCTCGTAAGACAGAAGACCAGGGCTTTAAGTATCCAAGGTACACTTCACGAGCTACTTTTTTCAAACTGCCTTTGACAAGGTAACTTGCGTCCATTGTGTCCTTACAAACAAATTAAGTAAATATGTGCAGAAAAGTAATATCCCGAAGAGGCTGTCTATGCCATTCGAAATGATATGCGGTTTTTAAGTCAGATCAGCAGACTGTGCAACTCCCGTGAATGGAAAATTTGCGGCAAATTTGTCTAACCGATGTAGAACCAAAGTAACTGACTGTATTTCTACAAGTTGACTGGGCTAATTCGTCAGGCTTAACCGGCATAATAGCATAATGGTGACCATCACCACTAATAGGGTAGTATCTGATTCTGCATTTAGTATTTGGATAAATAACAGATAAAATGTCAAAGGAAGTTATCAGTTCTAGTCCACCATCAATCTGCATCCCCCTAGGGACGCTACATAATAGCCACCCCTCACACCGGGTTTGTTCTTTCAATCTGGCCAATTAGTTCTCCTAGTAATGCGACCAGACAGAAGCAGATAAGGAAAAAACGGAGGGCGAGGAAACGTGCCAATCACTTTTCTGAGCTAGAGGCTGGCAGCTGTCATTTTTGCAATGATACTATTTGGGGTACGTATATAGCCCGTATACAGCAGTATCAGCTAATGGTGAAGAGAGAAAATTACCTGTCCCAATTAACCATGCGCATACTAGAAACTGGGCACAATAAGTAAAGGAAATGAAGTCTTAGAGGCATTGCACTTAGATGTGGCATGCATCAGTAGACGTCGATTTAGATACCATGCATAAATAGCTCAAGGTCAAGTGCAAACGAGCGCATACCGACCGGATGATGAGTAACGGTTAATGCCTATTGGTGCAAGTTTCGGCCGAGCACAGTTTTGTTTCTAAGCAAGAGTTATATAATTAAATGTTTTTTTTTACTTCACCCGTTAGTCTGGCGACGAGCTGGGACGGCTTGGTACGGCACGCAGTTAATTTGTTTCGTTCTTAAAGAACTTGTTTCGAATTATATTTCTTGGGATGCTGGTCTTTATTTCATTATATTTTAAGGAATGTTTGACCTTTCGATCAAGAACTACCAACTCAGAGAAAATAGTCCGAAAAGAGCTACCATGAAAGATGGGCAGACGTCCAACCAGGTATGTGTTCCGTTGTATCGGATTCTGCCGCTTTGTTGTGGGATTTCAACCGTTACTGTCACCGTACTATTTAAACCAGCTTTTTTGCTAGAATATGAATAGTTTTCTGGGAAAAAAGGGCGTAGAGGTATAATATCCTTACAACAGCATACAGTAAGGCAATGTTAAGTGCCTTTGGCTGAAGCTTAATAAGCACGAGCCTTCAATCAGGCAACAATGCAAGCCCTTCAAAATTTACCAAAAAGTTGTAAGCAGCTAGATTTGGTTTGGTGAGTGGTAATAATTTTATAGGTGGGATCTCACTATATTTATTTACCGAAAAGTTTCCGTTGATTAGTCGATAAGAACGACATTCGAACTCAAGCAAATTTTATATATCCCCCGAGGTTCAAGTGGTAAGGCCCAATGTCGGCTTACTGATAATAGAAAATTACACCTTCGGATTAAACTTTTCAATTTAGTGATATAAATGTTTGGCTTTCATAGGAGTGGATGACCCAGCAGAGTGCGTCGGCGTGCGTTCATTTGGAATTACAATTAAATTCAGTATAAATCTGAGTTGGATAAACCAGATGCAGGTTGAAACCACATATCCGGTAGGCCATTGCCACCGCTAATTCCACCTGTCATCCTACAGACACAAATAAGGATTCGCAATGACTCCGGTCGGCCGAGCATGCATGCAAAATCTGCTTCTGTTTTGTAGAATAAACATCAGAAGTCGACCATCTGCCTCAGAAGACCTGTTGCCTCAAACTTTTGTTCCGATCTCTGTTGCAGACACCCCCTCACAGCCCTGACAGAACTCAAACTGCGTCGTTTGGATATTTACGGAGCACGGAACACCATCTGTGCTCAAACTCGGCTTATAAATGTTATTTAAAGTTTTTGAACAGATGGTAGTTCTCACGCGAACTCGCTGGGCGGAAGGGGGATAGGTAAGAACACCATCAGTGTGGCAGACCCTTCATCTTTTCAACTGTTGATTTATTTACAGCTTTTCCCCCGAAAATGGGTATAGTGTAGAGAGCAATTAGAAGACGGATATTAAAAGATATCTAGGCATTAGAAATTTGAAAATAAATACAACTAAATAACAAATTATGAGGGCTATGGAAAGCAAAACGCTAAACACTATGGCAAATAGATCTGGAGTCTAACGATATACAAAGTATAGTATATATGCGTGAAGGTTCGAGGTCCTTGCAAGAAATTTTTTCGCGGCTATCGTTTCATCATCTACTATTACCACCTGTGTGTTCAAGCATCGATTTCGATGAAATCCATCATGTGCATTAACGGGTTGGTGACAGGCTTAGGGGGCAGATAATAGTGATGGCGGAGGTAGGTGGTGCCAACCGCCCTATGCACCTTCGCTCGGTGTCAAGAAGACCAAACGGGATCCAGCGTTGACCCCTTTTACCAATGCAGGCCAGAAACACCGCCTAACTTGGTCTTAAGTGACAGTAGCCTTTTGCGCTGGTACTACTGTACTGTCTACCCTCACTCACCCGTAGTAAGTGTGAAGACAGGCCCAAAGAGGCCGAGACTGACACGGCTACTCCTATTTCTACTACTTCTGACTACCAGTGTAGCTGCGCGTTAGTAGTACTGGTACTAACACTGACGCTACCATTTGTAAGAGGTGAGGCTGATTAAAGCCAACGCTGGAGCTTATACCCTCTTGATCTCAACAAGGGATGTGAAGCCGAGTTTAAACTATTGCGAGTAAGTACATTTTTGAGGGCATGAACACAACAGAGCTTGCCTTGATTTCCACCCACTCAACTCTCTCCATCAGGCTGTGTCTGTTTGTACTAGATTCGGACTACGATACTGCTACTAGAAGTAGGTGTCTATGCTAAAGTGTGAATTCTAGTAATCATGCTTACTACGGCCAGCGAATAGTATATTATAACACGGCCTGTGTCTGTTTTTAAGAAGTCGGCACTCAGTATGCACTCACAATCTGTATGAGGTAAAGTGATTAGTCTATGGGTTAAATAAAGCATTATTTAATTATAGTACAACTCCTACCATGCCCTTATGCCGTAAAGTTTTCCGTCTATAGACTACCTATAGGCCAACTACAGTATTTAGTTATAGCTTTGACTTTACAGAACGTTTACTCATATAACCTCAATCCCAGCAGGGAGTATGAATCTGAGTTTATGCTATTTCGAGTAACTACATGTTTGAGCCCTGGAGCACGTCAGGGCTTTCCTTGGTTTCCACCCTCTCACCATTGTCAACCAAAAGCTGTGTCACATTTTAAGACGTTTGGGCTAGGATACTGCAGCTGCAGGTAATATGCCACTACTAAGAGTACTAATTCTATTAATCCTACTAACTTATACCAGCGGATAGTATATTCTCGTAATATATTCCTATGAATGTATCAATAGCTGGCATGCATCCTATTATTGGACGAGGCATAACAGATGGGAATATGAGCCAAAGCGCGTCCTTAACTTCGCATTGGCAGATTCGCATGATACCCGGGCGAGCGTTCACTTCCTATAGATAAGTGACGCTGTCCTATTACTACCTACTAGCCATTTGACATTACTTTCTACTTAGACCTAGCGTTTTAGTTATTTTGTTTGGTATACAGATCTCAAATCGCCTTATGGACTTTATTTGAATCGGTGTCCATTAGGTGTTACGTGTGTGAAACTCGGCATTTGATTAGCGAGTGTTGTCCTGGTGTCTCCACTCAATAAAATTTTAGGCGCCTGGTACGAACTTAAAAGTAATTTGTGCAATAACCTCTTATACTGCGATGCTGGTTTCCGCAATAGCATCGTAGTTTGTAACGAAGTGGTAGACAAGCACAAAAAGAAGAAGAATTTGAAGCTGGTGCTGGTGCTGGTGGTGCTTTCCATTACCTTCCGGTCACATAGAGCTGTACAGTTGAATTCACCAGATAGAGCGACTTGACGACGAGGTAGAGACCGCAGAGGTAACTGCTGGAGGCGGGATTACAGGGCCTGGGTCCTGGCAGCCGCGTTCGATG
>UYRU01044806.1:660-16144 GCA_900617775.1 Dibothriocephalus latus | reverse complement strand
TGTCCGTTTGCACCATTCATGCCGTCAGGTTACCCTGCCGGACAAATTCCAACATGACTACTCAACGACATAGGTCGTTACTGTCATAGGTCAGTCTGCACCATCGACATACAACAACACATGTCCTTACTGCCACATCTCCCTTTGCATTATCCATAGCTTCAGTGAGCACTGCCGCGATGATTTCACCATGTCTAATCAGTGGCAGACGTCACTAACACCACATTTTGCTAAGTACACTCAATACCGTCAGTGACCACTGCCGTGCCCACTTCACCATGTCTACTCAACGTCACATTTGTTCTTGCCATAGGTACGTCGGCACCATTGACACCACCAGTTCGTACTGCGGACCTGACTTCACCAAGTCTACTCATTGTCGGACGTCACTAACACCATATTTTGCTTAGTACACTCAATACCGTCAGTGACCACTGCCGTGTTGCCTTCAATATATATATACACGCAGGCAAATCTCATAACAGCTATTTGTGACAAACAGAGCATTAACTTGGATGACCGTTTAGATGACGATTTCTACAGGGCACTGGCTATCTAAAGGGTTCGGTCACCGCCATATGAACCTAGAGACTTCCTGCTAATCACAACCTTCCACAAATTTCATCATTTGCATTAAATCACGGATAGATGCGTTCGTTATTAACGCTTTTATACCGAACGCTCTAGGCAGTCGTCGCAAGATTTTCATCCTGCCTACAGGATGCCCAACACGACCATTCATACACAAACAACCCCTAACGACTGTTCGGTAAAAATTATAAATTACTTTTTACTAATTCTTCTTTTAAAATTTGCTTCTATTTAAATTCCCTTATTTTCACATATATTTGTTTTACTGCGTTCTTTCTTGTCTACGTTTTGGTTCTTTTGGTTGCACATAAAATGCAAACTTCAAAAAAAAGTCGTGTTGTAACGAGCCAACCCGAACCATGGGTGTTTGAACTAACCAAGGTCACTTTTGGCGCGGATCCGGATGAGGATGGTGTGAACGTCTGTTGGTGAATATACTGGTCTTCCGTTTCTCCCCCTCCGCTGACTATTTTCCCGCAGCCCCGTGTCGCCGTTACACACTCTGCCTGCCGTCAGCACCACCATGGCCCTCACCCGCAGTTGCCCACAGCGCTGCACTCCCACCGGTATCTAACTAATATTCTGTGATCACCCCTCACTACAAATGGATCATTTTTACAGACCCTTGGTAATCCCCCGTATCGTATCTTTCCCGTTCTTTATTGTTAACCATTCCTTTTATACCAACAGACCTTGTTTCTTACTTTCGCGTTATCCTTCTATCTCTTTATTCTCTGATTGTGCGTTGTGGTGATTGACAGCCCCGTTCGGCGTTACTTCCGGAGAATCATATGTGTGAATTACTCCTTTAGGTGTGTGCCAACCTCGACATCCTTGGCCCACTACACTGTGTTGCGTAGCGTCCGAGTCGGCTGGAGGCGGGAGATTGAAAGTATATTCCTCAGGTAGATTGACTGCTGGAGTTGATTGTGTCGCTACAGGGCGAGACGAATCTAAGAACGGATATGTTTGAATAGATCCTATTGAGGAGGAAGGGTCTGACGTAGAGGCCTCTGATCGTGAACTGTCTGAAGGCGGGGTATTCTGAAACAGAGGGGTAGATTCCCAAGCTTCGTCAAGCAAACGGGCATATCTCTGTCCATCGAATCCATCAGACAATTCGTTATGATTCATGATAGTAAAGTTTAGTGGAACAGGAAAATCTGGTTTATTATAAGAACGGCAATAGTATTGAAAATGGATACGTTACGGAAAACGAAAGTAGGCAATCTAAAGGTAACATGTAACGTAAATGTTCTGACAGGGTATGGTAGTAACGCGAAAAAGGTACAATATAGAAAAACGTATAAACGTAGGATAGAAAAATATGGTGGATTGTAACACCAAAACAGATAGATCAGGAAAAGAAGCGAGTTGACTTATCGGGTCCCAAGCAGCGCAGCGACCTCACGCTGAGCTCTGAAAAATCAAATTGAGCGGGAGTTAGCCCAATAAAACACATATGGCTCAGTTAGGGTCGCTATAGTTGTACGATTAGGGCATCTCGGTCACGACACTACAGGTCAAGGCAAAAATAGACCGTGTGCTTGGCAAACTTAAACAAAACCACCTTTATGTAAATGTCCATTGAATCTATGCATTATATAGAAATATACGTGAAATTAATAAAACAGTTAATTAAAATAACATATTTACGTGCAAAATTTAGGTTTATTGAGTACTACATACACCTAAAACATTATCACAATTTTCCTCCTCGCCATACCCGCCCTATCAGGCATTTGTGCTGGCTGGATTATATCATGAAAATTCGCTTGCAATTGTGTTATACTTTGAATACAAAATAATTCTTAATGTCTACGACTTTAATTAAAAAAAGTCAGAATTCCGGGATAAGAAGAAGAATTCATTTTCTACTAACCGGAATAAATTTGTGGATTTGCTGACGTTTCGGAAAACTGGGCCTGCTGTCCTTTGTCCAAGCGAATACTGACTATATCTATTAGCAAGTTTAAAGTTGCGGAAATGCGTGTTGGCCTTGGGCTGATATATTTTTCTCCGGTCGCTGTTTTGCCGTGCGTGTGGATCTTGGCTTGGCGTGAGGGCAGTCGGTTTTCTGCTTCGTCCCCACGGTAGAGGATGCTGATAATCTGTGATTTCATCACGGTGCCGTCTTCGTCTGCAAGTCCTAACTTCGGTTTGACCGTATCCTGTCCTTTACTTTCGTAATGGCGTAGGACTTTGTAGGCCGCAGTGATGTCCAGATGCCTGTTGACAGAGTAAGCGTCTGACTACCATGCCTTAAGCGTCAGATTTCCCACTTGTGAGGTTCCTCGGCCTAAGATGTTCGTTCCCTGAATATAGAAGTCGTGACCAGTCTCTCCGATATATGTTACAAGCTCTACTCAGGGCCGCCGCTTTCTGCTCCTGTAGGCGGGTCTGCATTTTGTGCCCTGTTTCTCCAACGTAATTATAGTCTCTATCGTTGGAACGTATTTTGTAGACAATTGCGGAGGTTTCAGCAGGGGGGCAGTCTGTCTTTAGTTTGCATCACTCCTTGGCGTTTTATCCTCTGAGGTCAATGGGCTTTGCCTACTCTAACGGGTTGTAAAAGTCGAGATACGGCTTCGGAAACTACTTTTTATATAGGAAATGACCCTTCAGACTTCGGGTTTCTGTTTTGCTGCCCGTCATATGTTGATAAATGATGTCGGGTATCCATTAGCTCGAAAGAGTTCATATAAGTATTGTTGTTCCACTCTTTTATCAGCTTGTGTCCAGCAATGTGTTTTAACTCTTTGGAAAAGAGTATAAACGCAGCTACATTCGTGAGACAGAGGGTGATTGCTGGTGAAGTGGAATATTTGTTTCTTACTGGTGGCTTTTCGAAATACTGTAGATTGCAGTAGTCCAGTTGAACAACGTCACACCAGGACATCGACGAAGGGTAGTTGGTTATTTCTTTCCGCTTCTGCAGTCATGCCAAGCCTTAATTCACACGCACGGCCAAACAGCGACCGGAGATAAATCGATCAGCCCAAGGCCAACGCACACAGCCACAGCTTTAAACTTGATGATCGATAAATTTAGTATTCCCTTTGAAAAATGGCTGCATCCCCAGCTGTCCGGAACGTCAGAAAATCCACTAATTTATTCAGGTGAGCAGAAAATGAATTCTTAGTCTACAACTTTATGGTGACCGTAAAAATACAATGGTTACTTTAAATTACTGGGGTCAACAAGGGCATTTCTTGCCTGTAACCCTTCAACTATACATATACTAGATATCAACCCAGCGTATGGTGCAGAAAACACAAAGAGGTCTATGCCTTGGTTGGTCATGGCATTGATCTCCTAGAGGTATAGAAGTCGATTTCGGGAAACATAATACTGACGTACTTTCTATTCTCAACCCAACCACAGTAAAACTTCCAAAGATATTTCAAGTTCCTTCACAAAGGTCGAGCGGACATGGTATCACGTAGGTCGTATATAATCAGCAATCGAGTCTGTTCAAAGGTGAAGATATGTATCTGTTTGACTAATGGATCTTGGAACGGCAAGCAACATGACGTGATGCTCGTATGTAATTATATGTACTGATAACGGACGGTCTCACCAATCAGGTTACGGGATTAACTCTCCCTGAAGTGCTTAATGACCCAATCTAGAGCACTATAGGCAGCCACTCAGTGACTCGTAGTATATGGTCAAAAAAGGCTACCGACAAAAATTCTATGCATACGGGATTCCACTGACCAGGACGGGCTGAGCAGAGTCAAAAATTTCGTATATTCACAGTGCACTAACAGCATAACATACGTACTAAGAATTAGAGCAAGCATGCATGATATTATCTGATGCCTATTATTTGTGAAGGTCGACAAGTGTTAAACTAGACTGCTTTGGCATAATTCAACAGAAACTTGCTGAATATTTCCTCATCAATCTGTACGAATAACATCTGTCTTGCGTGTTCAGCTGTCTGTAGACACTGGAAAGAGGTTTAAAGGAATGGGGTTATTGAAATATAGTGGTCCTTTTTGCCTCAGCCCTTGAACGGAGATGCAAGTTGAGGAGGTATCGGAACAAATTATCCTCTTAATCGATTTTCTTTGAAATGGAAACTTAAGACAATACGCATACATACCATCTGCTAAGTCAGACGAAAGGCTCTTAAAATTTATGTCTGTCAGCGTCTGATCTGCTAGTTCTCCAGAGTTGAGCATCGTCCACAAACACGATAGAGCTGCAACTCAGGCTATCGAGACAATTAGTAATATTGACGAGAAGGATAAACGGCACTTGATCTGGCCTTTGGAGGGGGTGGGGTAGGGCGAGAGAGAAAAGAACAACGATTCAAATGGTTGACTCTCCCCTGTAAGTCAATATGCAATACATATCTGCAGCTTTCGCTGATTCCAATTAAGGTGGTTCGTTGATTAGATGTGAAAGTGGGAAGTTGATGAATATCTTATTAAAGTCAGTTTAGATGATGTTAAGCCTGCATTCATTGTTAAGCGCGTGAGTGCGCTGCTGAGTGGAGAGTAGTACCCTGAAATAACAAGAGAGGGAAGAAGGTTTGTCGACCTTGAGCTCCCTATTCATAACCAAAAATCGCAAAATAGATCCACCGTAACAATAGTACATAATACAAATGTCGCTATCTTAAATAGAGTTTCCATTAACAAACGTAGGTTAGGCTGACGAGACGATAACTGTTTACATCAATTTGAACCTTACACTTGAATATCGCGTAGTCCAATTTTTTTAATTTTTGAGAAATTTCAACATCCCTGCCAGTACAGGCGATGGGGGAAAACGGGGGTAAACAGGAATGCAATTTTTTATTAAATGAATATTTTGAGAGAACGCATCTTTAGAAATCTAATTTTTTATCAATTAATTATTAATAGCTTTATTCTTTAACACACTTATAAATATGGAGGCTTAAGAATGAGAAAAAGGTGGCATCTCGCTGCGCAAACACTTTTCCGGCCGGCGAAGGACGGGTTGAAATCCCGTCATTAGCTAATCGATGGGGATTTCAACCCGTCCCCCGCCGGCCAGAAAAGCGTTTGCGCAGCGAGGCGCCACCTTTTTCTCATTCTTAAGCCTCCAAATTGATAAGTATGTTAAAAAATAAAGTTATTCATATTCTATTGATAAAAAAGTAGATTTCTAAAAATGCGTTCTCTCAGTATATTCATTTAATCAAAAATTTTCATCCCCGTTTACCCCCACATATCCCCGTTTACCTCCATTTCCCCCCATCGCCTGTGCTGGCAGAGATCTTATATACCATTATCATCCTTAGTTAATGTGAGAGAACCCCTGTTTTTTAGTCGACTTTTGATTAATGGGGTTGTGTTTTAGCTTCCAGAATAATGCTGGGTTCACAGTTTTTTCCCTGCATGACAGATCCATTTCTTGACCGCATTTCGTGGGAGATGATATTCCTCGAGGTAAGCTGGTGGCATAATATTGCGGAATAGCTTACAATTTACACATTTTAATTCTCTACGTACCTTTGAAATTATATTTTAAAGTAGGTAAAACGACTAGTCTCTTTGTTAGCTTCGCTAGACAAAAGCGCCGATTCAGTTCTAGCGAAATCCTTCAACAATGACGTGTTATTTTTATGTTAATTTTGTTCGAAAACAGAAATGCATGCAGCGGAAAGTTTAAAAGAAGAATTTACAGTTCAGCTAACGAAGAAGTGGCACCTTCGGTTAAGTTTAAAAATATCATTTGGTCAATAATCCCGCACAGGTGTTTAACTTACTTGCTTGCAGTTTTCCGTTGCCTAGATACTAGCGTGCGAACAAAATGGTAAATATCATTATTTTGTGACTCGAAATGCTTGAAGGCTAAAGCGACAACAATAAAGGAGGCAATTGCAAAATGGGTATGTTGCGTTTATTCTAATTTTATTCAATAGGAGGAAAAACATGGACAAAAGGCGTCAGAGGCAACTGAAGTGAAACTGTACGCACAATATCCCCCCATTGAGAAAATGGATGCAGGACTTTCTGCTCTATCAAATTGCGAGTAAGTTTAGAGTCCCTTAATTTTTAAGAAAGCTTTCGCTTTCAACTAACTGCATTGAAAAGATATCAAATCTAAATGCCCTAAGTAAATGGGACTTTTAATTTCAACGCTCATTTAGAAAAATTGAGAATTCTGTCTTTGGCAAGAAATAATATAAAGCAGTTATCTGGAATTGAAGTTCTGGGAGAAACTTTGGAAGAACTTTGGATATCCTATAACAATATCGAAAAATTAAAGGGCATAAATGCGTTGAAGAAACTGACGGTTTTGTATATGGCAAACAACAAAGTCAAAGATTGGGGCGAGTTTTTAAAACTAAACGAGCTTCCTGTGCTTGCAGACCTAGTGTTTACTGGTAAGTATACATTAAGACCTTAATTCCAAGTTTAGGTAATCCACTGTCGGAACACAATGCCGAAACATTTCGTGACGAAGCATGCAGGAAGCTACCAAAAGTCAAAAAACTCGATGGTAAGAATTAAAATGCATTAATTGTGACGTCCGTCAACCTATGATAGTCTGAGATTTACTGCTTTATTACACACAATATTTCAGATTTTAATAAATGAACGTCCTCTCTGTAAATATCTCAGACTAGGGAGCACCTCAAAGTCTGTGTTACACCTGGAATCCATCGACTTATCTTTTTAGTACTTGAAGGAGATACCTCTTTTTAAATTATAAAATCGAAGAATTTTAGATATAATTTTCAGTGTCAGGCATGAATTCAAACAAGGTTTTTAGATGTTGTGTAGGTTTATGTATAAAATTCCATACAACTCGAAAATGACCAACCGGCATAATAGGGTTTCAGAGTTTTGGTTTTGAATGTCTAACTGTATTGCCTTTATTGATCTATTCCTCGTTCAAGAAATCTTAGGTATTATATGATGATGTGATAGTGTGCATTTAAATTAAGATGAACATATTGATTCTATTCAGTCATAATTTATCGTCCATTTAGGTTGAATGTTAGGGATTTTTATGGTGGCTTTTCTCCTTAGACGTCATGTTACACATATGTTTGAATCCGTGTTAATCCGAAAGCCGCCTTGGCACACTGAGCAATGGCGGTCTGCTTAAAATTTTCAATAATATCTGGTCAATCTGTTTAATAGTGAAAGGTTGCGAACCACAACTAATTGGGTCTTGCTTTCATTTTCGGCTAAAAGATCAGTATGTTAATCAAGTTAAATACTGATTTAGTCTGCATTTATCAGTGAGATAATGTGATACAAGTATCAAGTATCTATCACAAAGAAGCTAAGAATTAGATGAAAATAGAAACGGGCTCAAGTGTTCGACGTAAGTCAACTACGCACTTAGAAAATGCTCTTATTCGGTCAAAGCTTTGAATTTAGATGAAACGCAAACAATGAAATAAGAGGAAGGCTCAATAAAATATATAAAAATGGGATTCAAAAAAGATAACCATGTGTGTGAACCAGAAAATGCCTGAATCCTTATCGGCATCTCCATCCCTAAGTATTTTCTTTACATATAAAACTGCTGTCATGTTAATCCCAATTCGCAGGTCTATTTAGGATGTAAACAAGTTAACAACTGTGGCATGACCATTTCTTTGAGAAATTTAATGCACCGGGTTAGTAGTTTCGTCATCATATGACGATTTCAGAAACTACGAATAAATACGAATATTCTTCGCTGTCTTAGGTTAAATTTTCAAATCTTTGGACGATATGCTCTCAAGCGGTCCGACCGCGCACCCAGTTTTTGCAAGACATGTCACATATGTGCTGTTGCTCTTTAATATGCAATTATGAAGACTCGTGGTGTTATTTGGTATTTGTCATCCAAGTTTTCACAGTTGGATTAGTGCTCCTTTATTCGAATCCTTTAGTTTATAACTTGTCTAATTATGCCAGTTGTGAAAGGCATCGGACATAATGCATACGCAGCCGCTGACGATGAATTCTCTCTCAAAGTCAGATATTTTACTAGTTCTATGGGATTGCGCTTATCACGAAGTGTATCGCATCCCATTGGTCGTAAACCATCGTTGTTATGGCGCAGAACACTTTCTGTGGTCGATAAAGTTTATTGCAAGATAATTGCTTTCAGGTCAGATCGACTGAGCCCAGTTGGGTCTAGTATAATGAAATTTGTACTAATGTACCACGCAAGGTCAAACAATACTCTTGAACATCTAGTGTGCATTCATATTTTCTTGTCTGCTACCGTTCTATATGACGGGCGATTGCGGTAGTTAATACCACGGAAATCTATATCGGAAATTTTATTTTCTCTTGCAATAAAGTGTCTGAATAAATTTTGCGATTTTCTTTAGCATAGTCGCGAGTCATGATTTGAATAGTGCAATATAATTTTGGAGGTCTTTTACTTGGAGTAACTTTGGCATGTTTTAATGCTAATTTCACCGAAAGAAAAACATCTGCACGTAGTTTAAAGGCACAATGCACTTTTCACACTAATCAGGTCTACAAGCATATGATTAGAATTCGTTCTCGCCTTATTTGTCGGGGCAATAATTTCTTATGACTTCAAACTCTTCCGAAAGTGCTCGATTTAGAATTTGCGAGACTTGCGGTTTTGCACATGAGGCAAAGAGACGTCAGTGTTGAGGGTTATATGCATAGCAACTACAATAAACAGGTGGTTTTTTTAAATTTGGCCCTCAACTTGACATTTTGGTCGCCTCCTACGACGATTTCCACCGTCCCCCCCAACAGCTTAATGGATGAAAGGATGGCAATTCGCATGAAATAGTGATACCAGTCTTTGCGGCATCTGCTCCACTCTAATGACAAGACAGAGTCAGAACGCCCGGAAACGAACTCGGTTGCAGGGACTGAAAAGACTACACGGCCCGTCTATCCATGCTGCCCACGCCTAGTCCGCGCACGATTGATCGGGTTTTCCCGAAAACAAAAATTTATCAGCTCGGGTTCCATCGGTTTATAGTGGCCATTGTAAACAGGAGCCGTTGCAATCTTGCCTGACTCTTCTTCCTGAGATGCTCGCGTCATGCTGCCAGTTAACAGCCAGCCAAGTCATGGCTTTCATGCATCGAGAAGGTGTCCACAGAACTGGCCACAGTTGCTCACTTTCAGAGGACGTCTGAAGAGCGTCTTTCCGGACATACAAATTACAACGGAAGAGCGAAAAGAGCCAGCTGACCCTTCTTGATGTGTCTGTCTGTTGCAAAGATTGTGTCGTCCTAAAGATCAGCATATTAAGGAAAGCAACGAATACGATGCAAGCACTGAACCTCAATAGCAACCACCAAATCCGCCACGAATGCAGTTGCGTAAGGGCGCCGTATCGCTAAGTAGGAACTCATTAAAGTGAACCGAAAGACAAAGTTATCGAAGTGCAATATCCTCGACGGGTGTTCAGACAAAACTGCCACGCACTTACCTACGTCAAGCAGTGCATGGGCGAAGGACATGGACGACAAAATTTTGGCGAACAATTCTATATGTCAAAACCGTCTTGGAGGCCGTCGGCGGCCTTTTTGCACCATTAGGAGTTGGAGTCGCACTCAGACCGGAAGCAACCATTAGAAATTGAATAAGGAAAAAACTAACCTTCACTGTCGTTGCAAGAAACCTTGGAAGTAGTTTATCAGAGCTGGCGCAGCTGCAGGCCAAGCAGTTACGTCAGAGAATCTGGAAGACTTCTCTGAAGGCGACTTTTGAACACGCGGCAGCAGTGCGGAGAAAGAACACCAATTTTCAAGTCATGGCTCATCCAAAAAAAACTAAACACACATTCAAGTTCAGCGAAGTCGAAATTATCTCCAGAGGTGACAACCGCATGAGCCACAAGTTGCTTGGGTCATGGTTTACGGGCCACCAGTATATAAACAAGTGCAATGGCCTGCCCAATCCATATGCGGCGCAGTGGCATAGTTTAGTCAAAGCAGTCAGCCACTCGGGGAGCGCCCAGGTAAACACAGTTTACAACGTCAATACCGTTGAGCCAGTTGGCCAACGTTCAACACGCGTGACGAAATTTCAGCAGATCACGACTCGCATGATGACCATTAAGCAAGTAGCGCACCAAGGAGTAATTATCCGCAATGAAAAAGGAGCAGTTACGCATCATAGGTATGCAGCAGCATAGTAACTGTTTCCTGTAAAAACTGCAGCTCCCTGTATACGAGTTACCCGTGTCTGATGGCGTCTCTTGACATGGGTTCGAGAGCGAATCCGAAACATCAGGCGAATAAAATTTTCCTTACAGCAATCATGTATGGCTTACTTCCAGGAGATCACATGTTCGCTTGCAGTATCCGCAGTGTTGAATTGCCGTGAGAAGGAGTCATCAGAACAGGCCTTATTCTCTTTAAGCTTTCCTTGAACCACTTGACTTTAAGAGTCTGTCAACGAGCTGATGAAGCTATTGAGCACTATGACTGATAGAACTACGACAGTTCATCTACGTGTGCTAAAGAAGACGTAGTCAGACACCAGGAAATTTCTTCGTACCTTTGTGAGAGGTATATATTCTGCGCCTGCGGTAAAAAAGGTGGGGTGTATCTACTGGTGTAGCGCGATGTGGGGGTGTAGTGTGGCCTCCGGTGTCTTATCGCGAATTTATTGGAGGTGTATCTGGCCGAATAAACCTGTTTGGCCGGTACCAGGGCTGGTGGAGGGTGACGGAGCATATGGATCTTGCTCGCTATTGGCGATGGTGGTCACAGATGTCGGAGGTTTGCATTAGTGATGGAGAAGGTGTAGGCGGTTTAGGAGACAGGAGGCGATTGTAACGCGTTTGTAGTGCATTAAGCCCGAAGATATTCGACGAGACCGATCTGTACGCGGTAGGCCTATTTGCATCCTGGACACGATGGAAATTATTGGCAATGTATTGATGGTCCGCGGACTCTGAGACATGCCTGCAATTCTCCCTTTTGGTTTCTATAGCGGCGATCCGACTGACTTGCTGGCCCAGCCTACAACAGTCTTCTCCAAGCTGATTGATCCTGAGCAAGGTCATCCTTAGTCTCCGAGTTGATTTATAGGTCCCCGGAGGAAAGTTTCAGTGTCCTATAATGTCGGAGCTGTCCACCCTGTCGATGAGCAGTCTCTACAACGCCGCTGTAGATAAGCCGCTTGGGTTGGTGCTAATAATTCATCTTCATGAGGTAGCCAGCTCACTGTATTTAGAGATTTTGCAACATAGCATTGATTAGGAGGAGTCTAGTTCGTTCCAGGACTTCCATTTCTGGGGCTCTATCTTGCCATCCCAGTTTCAGTATTGGCCAGAGGCTGCTTGATTCGCAGTGGTTGAAGTGGACTAACTATCAGTAGAGGTTACTGCTCGTTTTATATCACATTCATTAGTGAGTGAAAAATAATGCCGATAGATCTAGGAGATATTCGTACGTATTCAGATAGCAGTGGTCAAGTTTATCCAAATGTGTTCTCCTGCCGGAAAATTATCTGTTTCAATACCACTGGAATGAGGGACTCGAAAGTCGGGGGATAGCACTGAGAGTTTAATAGCACTAATCTGCCACTTATGGTAATTTCTTCAATTCAGTACTGTAGGTGCTGAAGAACTGTTTGAAGAGACAGCGTTATTGGAGCAGTTGTTATAATATGGAATTTTTGTCTTTTAGGCATTCCATTTGTGCGTGAAGAGGACGAAGAGGGCTAATGAAGCTGCATTCCCCGCTGATGACACGAACTCGGTTGCCTGTTGATAGTTTAATTTTTTTCTAACAGTTACGTATAAAGTATTATATAAGTTTTGCACCCTTTCAAACGTAACAGCGTTCAAGTATATTTACGGTACGAAATGCTGCAGTGATTTTTACCTTCCTGGACATTATGTGAAACCATTTGGAGCGAACTTGGAGATTTATGCTTGTAAAACATTCTGTCAAAATAGTCGAATCGGATTACCTGTAGAAGCAACAGCGTTCTAAAAATTAACACATAGGGACATTTCAATGTACATCTAAGTCATGCTAATTGCACATAGTTGTGCGTTTCTTGAGAATCAAAATGTTAAACCAAAATTAATTTCACGTGCATCGTTAATCTGCGGAAATTCACCAATCCTATGTTCCGACTTCCTGGCGTTAAAACCGGTAATGCCAGGAAGAACATTAAACGAGTTTTACAGATAATACTCACGATGGAAACCGACAAGCTTTGGGCTTCTAGTCAACAGGTCGTGAGTTCGAGCCTCAGGTGGTCAACCAGTTGGGGTTGGATATGGCTAGCCAATGAGGCTAATAAAAGCCAGAAATAGCCATTCCGGCCTCCTTACCTTTGTCAATAATATTTTTCTGCCTATAGCACTAGTCACTGCGCGACTGCTGGCGGCAGTTGAGAGACGAGGACTTCCCATAACCGATCGGTGGGCGTCGATCCACCGAGATTATTCACTCTCAGTATTATGCGAAAGTCCAATAAAACCTAAATCTAAAAGAATTCAACTGTAATCGCGTCTTTGTCAGGTGAACGTCCAACTAAACCACCACTAGCTTGTAACCTACTGCCATATTCGATTCACTTGCAAATTTTCGGATTATGGCCATGCTGGGAGTGCACGACTCGAGAAACAGTAACCTTCCGCTATATCGCGCTT
This sequence comes from Dibothriocephalus latus, assembly GCA_900617775.1. Taxonomy (NCBI): domain Eukaryota; kingdom Metazoa; phylum Platyhelminthes; class Cestoda; order Diphyllobothriidea; family Diphyllobothriidae; genus Dibothriocephalus; species Dibothriocephalus latus. Next base: position 2,956 of record UYRU01044806.1, on the reverse strand, counting down.
CGAATTTCGGGATTTCACTCCCTCTGGGGGATTTTTATACAAACCTATTTAAATATTCAGTGGGCATATTCGCTGGTTTGTGGATTTCTGCGGATAATTGATATATGCTTCCTCAGTAGGTTTGCCTGGTTGATTTCATACACGAGACGCTGTGAAGCCACCCGATCAGAGCACGCGATTAAATATCCCGGGCGCTGACTGACTGATACAGTGAAGGAAAGCAGCATTAGATTCCGAAGAAAGTGCATCACCTTACAACTGTTAAAGATTGGGGTGTCACCAGTCAAAAGTAGCTGATAATGTAAGCATTACTAGAACGCAAATGGCGCGTGGCCGGAGTTATCCTACTTTAGAAATATGATACAGGTAGTAAAGGGATAATCATAGTATACCTCCTATAACTGAGTCAGTAAAACGGGTGCATTAATAGATATATTGCAGTGAAATATAATTTTGTCAACATATGTCTAATAACAAAGTGTCTACGAATAAATTACGCCATAAATAAAACTCAGTGATATATTACACTTGTATTTGGGCATTATATATACCCATTTTATTAGCACATACACATTTAACGAATATTACCTAAAATCTAAGAGAATATAACGAGCTTATGCTGTTTATCTGTGTGAAAAATAAAAATTAATATGGGAGGGCTCCCAACCTTACCTCACACATTCCTATCAGCAGGACGGTCCTATCTCGCGTATATTTTCCTCCCATTAACGACAGTTTTTTCTCTTTAAAAGCCCTCAAATCGCATTCAAAATTCTGTAGTTTACGAAAAATTCCAAGGAGTGTTTTTTGCCCTTTGTTCTATCCGCTTTTGTTCCACGTTCTAGCTCGTGTAATTTTGCACATCCATTAAGCTGAAGTACTATTCCTGAAATAATAATTAAAAGTGTAGTTATACTACTCGTAATAAGTGAATAGTAGTGTATGTTCGAATAACCGGCGGCTACTCGCTCTTCGACCACAATTGCGTTGCCAACCTCTGTTTTTAATTTTCTACTGTATTGATGCATTCCACAGCCACTCTGTCACTCCCTTAATGAAAATAAACCGAACTATATATACGGGTTTATCCTGCGGATTTTCATCTTTCGCGGGCGCTCTGGGACACAAGCTCTGCGATCGAGGAGGGAGCACCTTAGTCCGTCTTTGAACTCGCCTCATGTCAGATAGGGATCAGCACACATACAGACACAAACACGACAGCTCGACTGTCGCTCTCAAAGAAGGGCACCGAAGCAACGCAGTGACTGCGGCTAGATTGCAGTGAAGGTAGACTCGCCGGATCCACCCCACACTCTGTCCACTCCCAGACCTGGACCTGAGGTCAAGACAAAATTCGAGGAGACGGGAGATGGGGGAGGGCACAGGCGGTGTGCCCGAAACACACTCAAACACACGCCACAACAACACTGCCTTGCTAGGTAAGCTTACGCCCGGGAGCGTCGTAAAGGCCACATTAAGAAGGAGCCATTGCAGCCTGAATCTCAGCCCGCAGTTAGCCTCTCAACATAAAAAGACACACTAAACTGACTGCGCGGACCGAGTTATCCCGTCAGTCAGCCAGGGTTCTAGGGCACTGTGGGAGCTTCAAGCATATCAGATTATTTTTTAGGGAGGAAACAAAATGCGCTGAGGGCCGACCTCATTCTCTCCCCCCCCGCCAACAACAGGCCACCGCCTAGCTGATCGGTCGTCTGATGTGGGATGGGCGCAGTGCTAATAAGGGAAACAGGCCGGATTGTTTTCTGCCGCTTCCAGGTTGCTTTCCTTTTTTTAACACACACACGCACACACAAAGGGCTGCCGCCGCTAGTTTACCGCTTTGCATCCTTCCAGGACTGTGTGAGCAGCAAACACCCACAAATGGACACGCGCGAGATTGGCCGCCCACCAATGCGCGCTACGGCAGAGTGCGATTAAGACCACATTAAGAAGGAGCCATTGCAGCCTTACTCCAGGTGAATTTCATAGAATTGTGAATAAAGTCCCATACAAGCAACTGCAAACCAATCCATACATAAGGGTTCTTTGGCAGGACCTGGCTTATGTGTCCTTATCAATCCGCTTTATCACAAATCGGGGCCAGAAGATCAAAAGCCCGAAGCCATGATCTTGCGTCAGTTAGCAATTAAACAAACGGTCCACTAAACACGCTGTGCGATCATATCATATTCGCTGTGATGCAGACATTGAAAGGACACATTATGAGAGGTGTTCTTTTCGTCATCCATGTAATATTGATGGCGATCCAGCTACTTCTCCGCAGTCTTTTTTGCTA